>JAAOIU010242591.1:0-19470 GCA_018107765.1 Hypogeococcus pungens | reverse complement strand
GATTTTTTTTATGCTTCGATCTCTTATCAGCGTTTATCAGTCATGAAAAGAACAGAAAGTACAGAAAGTTGGGCTAAATTTTAGTTTTTTAGTACCATTTTCTTTCCAAAAGAAAAACCCTCTAGTTTTAATATATAGCCCCATAATCTAAAATTTTATCTATGGGCGTGGGCCTGAGGTATTGGTATCATCTGTCGGTATCTCACTAGTCGCAACCGGCTACTTCCCTATCAGATTGGTTTACCCGTGCATGATCTTCGTCAGGTTCGGTTTCATTGAACGATTAATTAAGATTTAGGTATTAGTGAGAGTCCAAAATTATATTCTTTCATGAATTAATTGAATTAAGCTTCCGCGTATTTCAATTGAAGTGATGAAATTATGTTCGACGTTCACGAAAATTTACCCATTTGCCACGATCTCGGCGATAAACACCGTACCAGCGATGTTTTGTATGGTGCCAAAGTCACATTTTCGTCCTTACTTTTGAAGGAAGAAATTCAAAAAGGATTAGCGACATGTGGTTATGTGTATTTATCACCTATTCAAAAAAATGCTTTACCTTTAGCTATTACGGGAACATGTAAGTGAAGTCTTACTATCAGTAGATTCGTGTTTTCAAGTTAATAATGAAACATTATTTTGTCTAGCGATTATCGCACATGCTAAATCTGGCACAGGAAAAACGTTGGTTTATTGTATTAGTGCTCTAAATAATATTTTGGAGAAAAACCAGCAAGGCTTACAGTGTTTAATTCTCTCTCCAACTCGTGAAATTGCTAAACAAGTCTACGATGTGTTCAAGAATGTTGGATATTACATTCAAGGTAAATTTTTAATTCATGCGTTATTAGTACGTCGTACAATTTATCATAACGTCTTATGCGATTATATACTTTGTTCCAGATTTAAAAGTTGAATATTTTATCGGTGGAACTCCGCTAGATCTTGATATATTGAAGTGCAAGGACTGTAACGTAGCAATTGGTGCCCCGGGTAGAATAAGACATTTGATAGAAATGGGTGAAATGAAACTGGACCATGTACAAATGTTAGTTCTAGACGAAGTGGACGCGTTACTATGCAACAAAGAATTTGCAATAAGGTACACGAACATTTTTCAAGTAGTAATATGGAGAATCTGTTTTGAATTTTTGATAATTTGTTTTTTAGGGAGCTGACTTCGCGTCTTCCATCTGAAAAGCAAACCATCGTATGTACCGCTACATTTTCTGATAATATAAAAGAACTATTGCATCCTATATCACCAATCATTAAGTATGTGACTGTTAACGAGTTGACGGATAGCGGTAACAACCATCAAATCACCTCGAATATTTTGATTGGCATAAAGCAGTTCGTAGCTCCGGTGCTTTGTGATTCTACTTCATTAGACGCGATCAGAAAAAGAAATAAATTGATAGAAATATTACGCGATTTCAAGTACGATCAGTGTTTCGTATTTGTGAACTATGTAACTATGTGAGTATCATTCTGGGTATGTAATAATATGAATGTACTCAGTTTTCTTAACAGATTGATTTTTTTGTAGTGCGAAAGGACTGTGTAATATGCTAGTCAGTAATAATTTTCCTGCTATGTGGGTATCAAGCGAACAAAACCAATCGACAAGAATTTCAACCATTAATAAACTAAAGCTGAACCAGTGCAACATACTAGTTACCACAGATTTAGCAGCTCGCGGCATAGACGTTCACAATGTAAATTTAGTCATTAATATGGGTATTCCAAGTCCACCCGATGTGTACATTCATCGTATGGGAAGAGCTGGTCGTTACGGAAGTGAAGGTACAGCAATAGCTTCATTTTTCGTCGCATGCAACTTTTTAATTAATCAGACTAGCTCTAATGCTTTGGTAAGGTGGTGTTATTGTGTTTGTTAGAGGTGTGCATGACGTCTAATTCATTATCACTTCTCTAAAGCTACTGATCAACGTAAATCATTAGAGCTAAGAATTGACTCTAGTGTTGACGAGTAGTGTCAGTTCTGTTGTACCAATTTTATGTTTTGTTTTATGGGTTATGTAGTCAATTGTGTTGGTGTTGAAGGAATTTGATCGGATCGAAGAGTCAATGGTTAGTTTAGAAACTTAGAAACTGACCGTTCATTCACGTATAAGAATAGCTGTAAAAATGTAACACCGTTGAAACATTTTTTCATTTTTTATTAATTTTTTTTTTTTTCTTTGGCAAAACTCGGTGAAAATCTTATACTTTGTTTCGCTTTTTTTTTATTCTAGGAGCTGTCATAACAGTGCTTCATGAAGGAGCTGAAATTGAACAGTTTTACAAACTAGTGAGCGCAGTGTCGACAGATCCAGTAGACTTGTTTATACTGCCAAACGAACTACACAAAAACGTCCACGAATCGCAGTTACAAACAATTCATTGCGAACCAGACCCGAATGCGTTACCAAATGTTAGTGAATACCAATTCAAGAAAAATAATGAAAATCAGATAAACGGAGACGCCAAGAAAAAGTCGAAGAAATCGAAAAAAAAAGGTAAACCTAAAAAGGAAGAACATTTGACCGAAAAATTGAAACCGAATTCCACTGAAAAATGTGATAACTCCACTGAAGAAATTATGCCAGAAAATGTCAACGTTGACAAAGAAATGGAAACCATAATCGAACACTATATCAAAGCAATTAAAGAAGAAGTCAATCGGGACTGCCCTACCATTGATGAAGCTAACTTGAGGAATTTATTTAAACTCGAGAGTAATTTTCACATAGTTCATTACACAAATTTTTTCAAACCAACTTTTATTGCGATACCTGATAGAAACGACGATGAAGACGACGACGTTTTTATTCAAACAATCGACGATACTTGTCTGATTCAGTATTTACATTCAATAAAAAACAGACACGCATTTATAGACGAACAAAAATTACCATGCAGTATGGCACAATTTCTAGAACTAGTGAAGCATAATGCAACTCTAATTCATCAGTTACTCTCCGCCGATATGTACGATTCCGTAAATGACATTTTGGGTAAAATTCGTCACATGTTGGAAGATAGTAAACAAAAACAAAGCGTACCCACAAGATTTGTAAATTGTGCTAATGTTAATTTACTTGATACAGCTAGCAATGTTTCTAAACGAACTCACCAAAACATGTTATTCAATCGACCGAGAACGGAGAGTTTAGATACGGTGAATAGTATTGAACGAGAGACATCGAATTGGATTATTAGTCGCACAGATCATTTATCAAGGCAGTATTCGCATACCTACGGTGAATATCGTGAAAATTCCACCCATCCTATCAAAACTTCCACCGATGATCCTCCAAATTTGCGCTCCAACGCTCCATTTGTTGCATATCGATCTTCTCGTAAATATATAAAAACTGCAGAACAGATCGAAAGTGATGATGAAAGCTACCAGCAATTCAATGGACAGACATCTTCACAAGCTGCCACGATGTTTCGTGCGACGTGTCAAACCAACTCGAATAAAGCTCCAAATGCCAATTTACGTTCTGAATACAAAACATGTTTAAACTGTCAACATGCGTTTGGATTATCAGGAGGAAATAATTTTCCGTTCTTGCCTTCTATTAAATCTTGCGTTGATGAAAATAAAGAACGAAGAATATGGCAGCATCATTTTAATTTTATCAATTCGAAAGTATTATCTCGTAACTATGTGTTTGATAACCACTGATTTTGTATAAGTTTACTCGATGTAGGTACGTTTTTTCTGTTTTGCATTTAATTTTATGTTACGAATTTATTGCATGATTTTTAATAAAAGTATTATGAATTTTATAGGAGGTGTTGGAGTTTATTTATTATGAATTTTTGGATTAATGGTCATGTACAGATTCAATCTTAGGATGGAGTTTGATCAATAACAATATATAAATTATGTAATAGAATTATCTGCCCAAGTTTTGTAATCAAATCGAAGTTTAGTAGGTAACTCACAAACTCAGCTAAGTAAAAACGTAATGTTGAGAACTTCTTGATGTTATGTTGGCTTTGATTTGAACTTGAAGTCAACTGTCGATTCGAGCTCCAGTTCATAAAAATTCTGTTACCTATTTGGCGACTAAGGAAGAGATGTGACGACCGGAGACGTGAGGACGATGTTGATAACGATTAATCTTTCATCTCGATCTATTCGTTTCGTGAAGTTGTCAGAAAAAATTGCGAATTATTTTTCATATAATCTTTTTTTTGGTGTGAAAAAAATTTTGAAAGAAGCTTCAATAAAAAAATAAAAATCATTTTATTCGATATTTATCCTCTATATAAAAATTATGACTAATTAAAAATTTTCTAACCTATATTCATATTTTTGGAACTGCGACATAACTTTCTCTCTACGAATACCTATGGCAAACTAGAGAATTTTTCTTCAGATAAAAGAACGTTAGCATTCGACCAACCTATTACTTAAGATTGATTCCAACATACATACAAATCGAATAATTTCGTTCAAAATACGAAAATCAACATTTAAATATCAACAGTGACTTTAATTTTCCACATTTATGTACATCATGCAAATTAACAAAACGAAACGCGCATCTACTTACATCAGCTTTAACAATGTTCAGATGTTACCTTAATATTTAAATGTATTAGAGAAAATATGTCGTCTTATTTCTAGTTGAAAAAAATTCATTACTCACCAGCGCGTTTATTATCTCGATAAAAAATTTCGAAGATCAACTTGCGTTTTAATCCAGTCTTCGGAGGTAAAAAATAGTAATGTTGTCAACTAAACAAAATTCAGCTGAGATCAACAATTCTACGAAATAAATAAATCGTCATTCATTTGAAGTTGCGGTATTACGATAAAACAAGGATTCAAATTGATTATTTCTTATACTTACGCAGCTGGTTGCCTGCTGTTTCTTCTGCCAGCTCCTCGTTTGGCTGCTGAAGTCGTTGGTGTTCTCTTGTCTAATAAATAAATAGTGATGGATTATTTTCATTTCAAATACAAATAATATCAAGTCAAAACAAACTGTACGTACTTGCTCTATCACTGATTACTTTCATTCGCTCGGAATGCAAGTTTTCGTTTATCACTTTCAAAAAACCGGTGATATAATCGTCAATGATACCAGCTCTGACTTCTTTAACAAGTTGAGCTCGACAAAACGGGCATTTCTTTTGCTTCTTCTTCCATTCTTGTAGACAAAATGAACAGAAAATATGGTTACAGTTGGTTACGGTAGACTGTAAAGAAACAAAAATGTATGTTATATATTAGGTAAAGTCAATCAAGTATAATTATAGTGAAATTATGAGTATCGAACATTTCTTTCGAGATTCAACAAGTTAAAAAAAATATATGAACTTAATTTTACGAACTTCGATAAGCATTTCTCCACAAATGCTACATTGGAATTCTCTCTCCATCAACTCCATTAAACTGGCTTTAACCTCTTTCACCATATCACAACAGAACTCTTCCTCAGAAGAATTGCCTCCTAAAATAAGCCGATTCATTTGAAAAATTAATTATATACTCGTGTACGCATTCCGTTAAATTCATCAATACGTACTTCCACACGCAGAAACTTTAGTGGCAGCGAGGGCAATTTTTTCTTTAACTTTATTTTCCAGTTCATCGCATTTCTACGAATAAAACACAAAATCAATTTGGTTGGTTCGTAAAGGGATGTGGAATAGTCAACTGTACCTCTTTCAACTGAGCAATTTCGTCTTCTTTTAATGACTTATCACTTAATAACTGAGCATTATTATCTTTTAGGACCTTTATTTCGCTTTCCAACGTACTAATTGTGCGCTGTAAAGCATCTTTGTTCTGTAAAGATATAATAACGTGAACAATAACAAATGAATACGATACTAAAAATTATAACTATTGTTTTCTATGTATGTACCCGTTTATCTTCCTCGCGGAACTTATTTGTTTCTAAAATGTTCTTGTACTCCAATTCCATGATTTCGAGATTCGTTAAATTACGCTTCAAGTCAGCGTTTTGCTTTTCCAATATTTCAGTTTCCTGAAGGAGATGAGAAATAAACAACCGATAGAATAAGAAATTATACAGAATAGAAATAAAACCACCGGTTACGAACTTCTTTCGCGGTTTCAAGCTCCAGTTCAAGTTTTTCCTTCTCCTTTACCTTTAATTCAAGGAATTTTAATCTTGATTCTTGCCAAGTTATATTCTATAGAAAATAACTTTGCGTTAGCAACAAATGATTCGAAATTACTTAACAAGCTTGTTTTAAAATAAACTCACGTCTTTCATTCTTTTGTTTTCTTCTTTGTACTTCTCGTTTTCAGCTAGTAAATCATTCTTCTCACGAACCAGTTTTTCGTATTCGTCATGGTTGAAAGAATTTTGAGGTTTCTAAAACACCGTCAAAAATATTAATTGTAGCTTGCATATGAAATTTGTTACACGCAAGTTCAAACCATACTCACATAATCTGAAATGTCGCTATCGAGAAAGTTCTGCGTGTTTTCAAACACTTTAAGAGGTTCTCTGTTTGAAGTTGACTGAAGAAATTTAGGTAAAAAGCTCATCGTTAATCGAGTTTTTTCTTTTAACAGGGTATCCATATTCAGAATTATGCGATAGAGGTGTTCGTCTGGTTTGTTATATATTGTCTTCTCATTTCGAAAGTCCAATACGGAACAGCCTTTTTCAAAGTAGGCGGATAATTCCTTGATCGAGTCCAAAACGAAAATGTCATTCGGATCGGAAAAATAAGTTTGAAGGGTAGAATTCAATTCGGCCAATTTTCTGATATATTCGAGTCTGCAATTCAATTCATCTTTCACTTTCTCATCGATGGTGGATTTTCCGTCAAGACTAAACTGGTTATTATTTCCGTAATTTTGTATCTCAGTTTCTAAATCGTCAATGTGAAGAGGAAAGCTGTAACAAATACCCAGAATTAATTTCAGACAAAACACAGCAATAACGTAAAATTTATGACCTGATTTACTTGGTTTCACGATTATTACTCGTCTCGGCTATCAAATCAGCGTTTAACAAAAAATTCGATTTCGAATCTGAGTAATTGAATGATTCTGTGACTTTCGTAACGGAGTAAGAAAATTCATCGGCGGGAATCCTGAACTCGCTAGAATCTGGTAATTGTGAAATTGGAAGAGTACTTGGTAATGCCAAGGAATTATCAAGTGGAACATCCTGCTCTTGGCTGTTATTCTCATCTGTAATGTTGACGAGTGAAACCGATGTAGCGAGGTTTTCTCCGCTGTTCCCACCCGGACCGTCGACGAGTGATAACGAAGAAGTATCGTCCTCTGAATTGTGTCCACCAGGAACGTCGATGATTGAAACCGAAGCGTTGGTCTCTACATCACTTCTATCTGAAATAGGTGCAATCTCTGTTTCTTCGCTGATAGACAAAATTGAAGGGAAGTCATTGTTTTCATCTCTTTAACATATGGTAACCGTTGAGTAATTCACCTGTCCAAAAAAAAGTAATAAAGTAGGCGAATACACTTACTCTTCTATGCCTTTAGAGAGTTTCACTTTCTTGAAATCCGTACAACATTTCCCATCTTCATCAGGGGAGCATTTGAATTCGTAGATGATATCAGCCGTAAACCTTATTTTATCGCCGCATTCTAAAGTAATTGTATCGCTCGCTTTGAGATCTTTGCCTTGAACTGTAATACCTTTTTTGCTCTTTAAAGAAAGCCCCACAAAGAATAACGATTACAGGACTTTTCTAGTGGTATCTGCAAAGAAAAAAATAGACTTACGTGCGCTTCTATCGTCCACTTGTTCGTAGTTTCATCGTAAGTGAAGGTACATTCCTTCCGAGAAATACTCCGATGTATTATGTTGAAGTTCGCAACGGTACTTCGTCCCACGATGAACTGAAAGAAAAACATCAACAAAATAGAGGATTGAATGTAGTTGAACACATGGCAGTAGAGATCAAGACACGTGAAGCTGACAAGATTGAAATTTTGTACTAATGGTCGATTCTGACTCTAGTTATTTATTTAATATTTAGAAACCAACATTTGAAGAATCGATGTTCCGTTTCTTAGGTATGCGAAGGGTATCATTAACGCTGAACAGAATTAAAGCTGGTGTAGCAGCTTCGCGTTTTCTACTCATGTTTGCTCAGCTAGTGTTGCATAATTTCAATCAAAGAATAAAACTGAACACAAATATTACTTCAATTTACACGATTCCAAAATCAACTAATCAGGACTTTATGACCGATACACCTCTTGAAGAAGATTTTATCATACCTTCCATAACTAGGAAAATTTTGAACATGATTTGTTTTTGCGCGTATGTTTGAAAACATTTACTTTTTAATCATAGGAGATTTTGATTGGATTTTTAAAAAATATCATAGGAAAAAATAAATATTATGGAAATTGCATTGGTAATTTTATGTGGGTCTTCTGTTTTTATCAAATTATCTGTGGGAAAGTTTATCGCCATAAAAATTCACAAGAAGAAACCTAGCTGTTTTTTTTTTAAATATAAAATATAAATACGCGTTCGTTGTTCTGTTCTGTTCCACTTGTTCTTGTTCCTTTAATATTTCGTATTTCCCATTATTTTTTATCGTTTTATTTCATTTGATATTCAAATTTACATGATTTCCGAAATAACGCAATTAAATTTTAAATTAATTCAAAAAAAGAATGTGACAGTGATCTTCATTCACCCAATCCATGTTGCATTGTGTGAATAAAAATGATGTTCAATTCATGCCTGCGCTACAGTGCTACAGATGATCGTCTTTGATCGTGTGTATGTGTCCAAAATATTGATGATAGAAAATAATTGCACTCATCACTGATATTATAGCTTTCATTTTTTTTTTTTAATTCCCAAAGTATGCTGTGAATTCGACCAAATTGAATTGGTGTTAATGTCGGCAGATCTAAAACATCAACGAAGAATGTTTATATTTCGAAATGTTTGTTAAAATGCATCGGGTAATGTGTTTCATCGTAACTGCTCTACTAATCTTGTTACAGATTACATGTCAGAATGATGTAGAGAAACAGTTTTTGTGCAAGAACGAAGATTGTTCAGGTAAGATTGATTCCTTCAAAAACTCAGCCACAGTATACTACTTTTCAAATTATCATTTTGTATAATCTTATGATTTGTACGACGGAAAATCGAGAATTTACTATCGTTAATCAATAACATTACTTTATAGAATCAATCGCAGAGTTTTCGGTACTATCGAATTATCACCTTCCTGATTCAGAGAAGAAAATTCGTGCAAGTAAGGGACAGAAAGGGGTCATCTTAGCCAAACCTAACGATGGCAGCACCAAATTATACAAAGTCAAGGTAAAGAATAATATATTTCATTCAAATCAGGCTTATATTATAAATGAATTTTAATTTTCAGATTGAAAATATGACTGGTTTTCTACCATCACATTTTATCAAAGAACTAACAAAAGTAGAAGCAAACATCATCGTTAATTTACCCATTCCAGTAGACACGGTATTGAAGCCAGATCCCATTATAAACTCACCTGCGTCTAATCTCAGTAAACACGAAGAAATAAGTGTCGAACAAGGTACACAAACGGATGACATAAATTCAACAGCAACGTCACTAACTGCCGAAGAAAATAACAGCGATGGCATTTCATCTTCTATTGAGGATCTTTCGAGCAAAACTGAAACCACGGTGAGTAAAAACAAAGATACGATGTCGGATTTGAAAACATTGGACGGTGAAACCTCTGACGTGAGCCAACCTACGTCCAAGCAGTCAAGTAGTGATCAAATAGATAAAAAAGAGAAAGCTGACAAATCTAAAGATGTTTCTGCGGAAAAACCCCGGTCACTCGCTGAAGGAATTCGAAATGAAGGCGCTGAATTGAAAATCGAAGAACAAACTTCATTAAACACTTCTGCGGAGGTGGTAGATACCTCATCTGATATCAGTGAATCAGAGGAAACAAACGTTACCAACAATTTAGAAAACAACAGCAAAAGTTCCGCTGCCGTTAATCTCAGTGCATCTGAAAATCAAGCTCAAGAATTAGGTACTGAAGGAAAAAACGCTAGGGAGATGATAGAAGGAAGTGCTTCAAAGATTAACAATATTTCAAATCCTTCGGAGTCAAATTTGAATACCAACGAATCTCAAAATGACTCTTCTGTTCCCACTTATGATTTTGCAAATATTCCAAGGGAAGGTTTATTTTTTGAAAACAGCACCAATTCCAGTGTTTCGGCTGGAGAAAATATACCCCAACAAAATTTGATGAATACAAAGATTAATCACACCACGTCTACTTCCGGTGAAATTCTGAGTGACGGCTCACAGAATGATTCTGCATCATCAGGAGTAGAGGCAGATACTCAACTATCCTCGGACTTTCCTAAAACTGACTCGGTTCTGCCCAGAACCAAAAAAGTAGAATTCGAAGAAAAGTCCAACGCCGAATCCAAGGTTGAGCTTCCTTCCATTAATCCTACAATGCGAATGTTTCCTAACCATAGAGAGCCTGTACAACCTTCCGGTGTTGTAACAGAACCAAAAACGTCTAGTGCCATTTTAACTTCGACAGGATCCGATAATGAAAACATTACTTCTAAAGAAATTAACTCAATGTTTAACACTACCCCTGATCTCGCCTCACACCTTGCTGAAAATGAGCATACTGCAGTAAACCAACCACAACACGATCCAGTCACCCCTCATGAGGTTCCTAACGAATTAGCTCCACCTCCTCATACCGGAAGTACTACAGAATCTATTGAAATGACAATGTTCGATTCTGCAGAAAAAAAGAAAAATGATATTGTCATCCTTAGTGGAGTTTCCAACGAAATGCATCCACCGCCTCATCCCGAAAGCGGTACAAAATCTATTGAAGCGGCTGTACTCAGCTCTACAGAGGAACATTTAAACTCTGACGAATCCATTTCGTCTGAGCCAATATCTGCGTCTGCCGAGTCTACCACCGCAGAAGAAACGCTATCGCATAAAACATCAGAATCTTACAAATACCCCCAATCACAACCATATCCATCTCTTTTTTCGAATACCGTCACAGAAAACCTATCCTCCTCTGCTACTGAAAAAATTGATCAGGCTTCTACTCCAGAAATCGATGAGACAAAAGTGGAAGGCGGCTCAAAACATGAAACTCCGACTAATGAAGCTACTTCGATACCGTTCAGCGTTGATCAAAACCAAGGCTTAAGTGGTTATATCCATTCACCACGGAAAAAAATAAACGAGGGTGAGTCGGAACCTACCACTGACCGAGAACGTGTCGAAGAAAAATCTGTTTATGAAATGGTTATAGAGTATTTGCCTGATCTAAGCGGTTTATCTTGGAGTCTGATTGAAGCACCTAAAAGTTTTTTTAATTTTGGACCAACCTCTCAAAAAGAAGATCCCAAAGATGAAGTTTGTTCTGCTGGTATGTGTTTCAATTATTTAACCTATTTAAAAAATGCTCAAAATGAAGCAATTGTGTAGAAAAAATTGGTACTTACAACTTAAATCTTGATATTGAAATCCGTGGGGAAAGAATTTTGAAAAGTTGGCTTCAAGTTAGACAGATTTAATGTTGATTAGTCATGAAATTTTCTAGTATAATTTTCAAAAATTTGAAAAACATTGCTCCGACTAAACGCATTTTTGAAAGTTATAATTAATGAGTCTCACCCGAACACAAACACTATTATGAATCGAGATTGTCCAAGGATATCAACTTTTATGAAAAACCATTATCATTTAATCGTGAAAATTAATCATACTGTGTCGTTTAATTGAACGTTGTTTTTTTTCAGAACAATTTTGTGGCACTGATCGGTTAAATAGTCATATGGATAAAGCAGAGAATCGTGAAATTGAAAATATCATCGAAATACCTCTGCTGGTAAGTTACTAATAACACTTTTATGTGCTTGAGAAATTTACATTTGAATAAATTTACACACTTGAGTGGCTTTTTACTCGACAAGCGTTTTCGTCAACGTGTGAAATTTATTGCTGTCAGAATGATAAGCGTTGATAACTGCAACGTAACACTGTCCGTTTGAATGTAGGCTGAATTTTCAAAATGAATATCGCGTGTTATTTCGAAGAATTGATTCAGTTTTTTGATTTTGTTTTAAAGGGCGTTGTCAACAAGGAACAAGTTACGTTCGTATCCGGTGTCTTGACTTCGGTATTTTTAGCTACCATTCTCCTATGGTGGCTGATGAACTATTTCAACGTTAGTACAAGAAACTGATATATTCAACTGTTTTTCAACCGTTACTAATTGTGAATTCTTGAAAAATTACAG
This sequence comes from Hypogeococcus pungens, assembly GCA_018107765.1. Classification (NCBI taxonomy): domain Eukaryota; kingdom Metazoa; phylum Arthropoda; class Insecta; order Hemiptera; family Pseudococcidae; genus Hypogeococcus; species Hypogeococcus pungens. The sequence goes on along the minus strand of JAAOIU010242591.1, from coordinate 7,166 downwards.
AAAAACAAAAAAGTTGGCCTATTGGTATCAAGAATTAACCAATTGGAGAATAAATTACTAATTTCTTCCAAAGAGATCGCTTCCTTACAAAATAAATTAGTTGAAAATGATTCTCAAGTAAGCATCGCCGAATGGATTGCTTTTCAGACTTGAATTAACGTAATTTATTTATTCAAAATTTTTTACAGGTTGAAGCGAAACGAAATACTGCCAATACCAAAAGAATTGCCGAAGTTTACGAGCATAAAATTAATCAATATAAAGTAATTTTCATTCTTTTTACTACTTCCATTATTATCGTACGAATTACGGTGACTAATTTTCAAGTACTTGTAGAAAAGAATCGTTGAACTTGATGACAAAGTTTTGTATCTGGAAAAAGAATTGGAAAATGTCTCAAACAACGCTTTAGAAATGCACAAATTGCTAGAAAATTCATTAGCTACTCAAGCCCTATCCAAGACTGCCATTGATGAAGTGGAAGCTTTACGAGCACTGACAGACAGCCAGGAAAACCAAATTGATGAGTTGAGAACAGAACTCAACTCTGTGGTCACCGAAGTACGACGCAACTCCCTTAAACTTTTTTTTTCCTGTGTAATTTCATTAATTTTTCCTTGTTGCAGAATCAATGTTTGAAGGTAGATAATGAGGTGAATAAATCTACCATAAAGAAATTAGAAAAAGAATGTAACGCTCAAACAAAGAAGAACGTGGAACTATCTGAAAAAAATCGTAACCTGACGTTACAATTAGACAAGGTACTTGTTATTGTTGAGAGTAAATTCGACGTCTTTGATTGAATTTTCAATTCTCAATTTATTCAAAATTTTCAAAACAGGAGTTGGAAAACAATAACGCACTAGAAAGTAATTACAAATCGGAAATATACGAATTGCGTTCCAAATTGGAAGATGCCGAAATGAATTTGAAACGGTCCGAATTTCAAGTTCAAGAATTACAACGTGCTGTTTTCGATAAACATGACGGCGTCCAAATCTCAACGAACGATGTTCAGTTTAGAATACAAATTTCTACCTTGGAGGCGATGAATAACGAGCTTAGTGGTTTACTCAATGAACAGAAGAACGCTAGAAGAATGCTAGAAGGTAATGATTCTATTTCTGGACGACAGTTGAAACTGAATGAATTTTTAAAATTATATTTTTTCTGCGTAGATCACGTTGGCGATGTTACAAAAGAATTAAATAATTTGAAGAAATTATTTGACAACTGCGAAAAAGAAAGAAATCAAGCTGTTACGAAGTTGGAAGTTCTAACGCAATATTTCAAAGACAAAGAAGAACAGTTGCTTAAGTAAGGCGTCTTTGGAGAATAAAAATTTCATCGCGTAATGAATTATTCATAAATTGTAATCATACGAATTTTTTATAGGAAACTTGAAGCTAAAGATAAGTTATGTCTGGAACGCGACAGTAAAGATCAGTCGCTTAGTCAAAAATTGACCTTAATGCGAGAAGAAATTGATACATTGAAGTAAGATTACTCAACTACTTCTCTTGTCGTTGTGTAGTATTTTACTAACGATCCCATATTTTTTTTAGAGCTGTAAACGAAGAATTGAAAAAGGAAGTTCTTGACCAAGAAGCTAGCTATAAAGTACAGCTCGCCAATGCTGAGCAAAAAACAAGAGAACATTGGGTAATAATAATTTTAATAAATAATATTTCGCTAGCTTGTGAATCAGTGTAACTTCATTTCCATTGCAGTTCGCTTTGAGGCAAGCTGAGAGAAAATACAAAGAAAGCCAGCAAGAAGCAGCAATTTTACGTAATAAGATACTAGTTTTAGAAACAAACATGTCGAGTATAAGTCAAAAAGTGGACGATAAAAATAACAGCGGTAAATTTACCTACTTTCAAATTTATATTTATCTTAAATTCATGACTAGTCAGTTTTTCTCCGGCAACGTTTAATTTTACAGGTTTAAACGGAGAAATTCCCGGCGTTTCTCCCATACTCTATCGTCGTTCTCTATCGCCGGAATTGTTACCGTATCCATCGCCGTCCGATTACATTCCACCGCCTCTTTCTCCGGTACCTAGTCATTCGATGGATTTCTTTCCACCAGAACCAATCTACTCTCCCGATGAACGACTACCTCCATTAGGTGGCCGTCGAGCGCCATCTCCGCCGCCTCCAGTTTCACCCGATGATGATTTTAGTCCACCAACGCCTGTCATGAAATTCCCTCTGGGTAGAAATCATAATATCGAACCTCCTATTCCGGGAGGTTACAGTAGAAGAACGCCGCCACCTAGTGGTCGACATAGATCACAATTTAAACCGAGACAACCTAGAAGTTCCATAGGTACGACGAACTCTCTTCCTTTTTTAAACGTTTGCGAAGATTTTCGATATTTTTCAAGTTGGTGCATTTTGTTCCAGATTCGCCGTCTTCGGGTATGTCTTTAGAATCTTTGGATAAATCGGGAAGATGATATTACGTTACTGAATATTTGTAAATAAAAATGTCGCCGACCAAGACGAATACGAGCTATTTTTTTCTTAAAATGTCCTAAATTGTGATATGAACTTGTTGGTAGTATGTTAGATAATTATTTATCATTTGCAGGGCTTCATTATTAATACTATAAGTACCTTTTGGGAATATTTTCTCTTCCGCTTACGCAACGGTATTTTCTTTTTGTTATGTTCGGTTCACCAAGTTGGTATGATTTTTTTTTTCAAATCGACCGACCACCTTTTATACTGTTTGTTTGCTGTTACGTTGTATAGTTATAGTAGGTAATATTTTTGAAAAAGAAAAAGAACACACATAACTTTCGTTAATTTAATGGGGCATGCGAGTACCTTTTTATGAAACGTCGTTCCAAAATTATTTCATAGCGAAAAACAAACTGATCATTCAACAATGTTGGATTTTTATCCACAAGTAGTACCATAATCTTTGTTATGTCTTTTTTTTTTTTAAATGTTTTATTATTTATTGTTTTTGTTTTCAACATTAATTCAGCGCATTCAATTGATAAGTGCTATACTCATACGGAGTTGAGCTTTGATGTCCAGCACATACTTCTCCGTTTATACCCTGTATCGTCAACGGTGGTATTTAGTACATTGATACTTCTAAATTATGGCATCGTTCTCTTTACTTTTTAGCTATGAGCGAAACGGATTATCAGAATACGTAGGAGTTTAGGCACTAGGACAGTAGTAAAAAAAAAGTAAAAATGACGTGCTCATCTATCAGTAATATTTTCTTACCCGATAAACCAAGTCATTAAATAAACGACAAACGATTCTGCAAAAAATGAATTTAATTATTCGAAGAAAGTACGTAAAATGTAGCTATTTTATAAACGTTATCGCAAAACTGATCGAGTTTCATTTTTACGTGTTGAATATGAAAAAAATAATAATAATAACAATGTATATAAAATACAAGGGAAAATGAAACAAAGCTATTTCTTATATTTTCAACAGTTTTTGAACGACGATTCAATTGTATCGTGAAGTAATTTAAACTTACAAACAATATTTGCCGAAGTTAAATGTAGTATGTTAATATTGATTGGAATGTCGATAGTATTAATTTGAACCAAGATAGTTATTCACGACGGTGATGGAATATATAATTGGACGGTATCGTAACCGTACTCGAAAGAAATAACAAATTATAAAAATTCCATAAAGCTTATGTCACAAACTTGGAAACAATTTCCGAATACCTGATTCGTATAAAAATGAAATACTCGACTGGAACAACTTGGTCGAATATTTTTGCAAATCTGCCCGGTTGTAAAATTATCATAAGATTAACGAAATATAATATCAAGCGTATGGAAAATAAACGTTTAACAATAAAGTTTGGGTCTTAAATGCGTCATCGATTAAATGTGGGCAATATAATACAATTATTCGCCACAGGGAGAAAAAAATGTAATAGTATAACATTTTAAATAACAACTAAGTAGGCTTAATTTAGAAAAAATAACTCATCATTCAAGACCCAAAAGATGACCTAATAGGAACAATCGTAACTAAAATCAAACAGCCACAATGTTCAATTTAACAATATTACCTACATAATCTTCATTAAATTTAATCATCCTTCTTTTCTTGTTCCGGTTTCGGAGATGATGACTGACTGGTGTCATCGTTGGTGATTTGTTTTGGTGATTTGTCTTTCTCGCGTAACCTTTGTTGTTCCATTTCGGCTGAGTAGCCGAATTCATTGATGCGACTAGGATCAATTTTGTAAATCCATCTTTGGTATAAAAAGATGAAAAATACGACATCTGCGAAGTAAAAAGTTATGACAACACATTCGATATAAACATCGTAAGACACAGAATACGAAAAAATTTACCATCTCGTAGACAGCCTATACGATACATGGTTGGCATTTTAATAACAAAAGCGAAAATATCATCGATGAAGGTATTCAAAAATTTGTACGACATCATACGCCATGGAAGGTGGGCCACAGATTTCAATTTGTAGTTAATGAATAACTGCGGTGTCATCATAATGAACCCTATCAAGTTAACAATTGAACATTACTCATTATAGCGAATGGTGACACATCAACGTTGAGAAGAGCTGAAGTGTACTAACCGAAAGTCAATAAGAAACTATACAACATGTTCAAAACCCAAGAATACCATCCTTTGTGTTCTAAATATAATAACGAATAGCACGCATATCCGCCTAATAAGGGGAATAATATCCACGATAAATATTTAAATGCTAACTGGTCGTATTGCTTGGTGCTGGATTCGACATACGATCCCTTATCTTTCACAACAACTTTTGGGAACAAATTGAATATTTTTTGTTCTCGATTCAAACTGAAGTCAACAACCTAAAACAGAACACATCCAACTTAGACAGAAATACGACTTGTTAAATTTCAGTGATGTAAACTTACTTTGTTAATTTTCCAAATTTCAATCAGTAACCCAATAAAACAACTAATTATAATAATCATATTGGCTTCATTATCCAATACGTATAAAAACACAATAACGGATTGAAACACGTTGAACATGACGGAGCGTACCGAAAGACCTTCCAACGATTCTCTATTGTTCCAAAATTGAATATCTGAAAAACGATATAAATCTAAATGAATAAAGTTCAATGAAATTGTTTGAAATGAAAATAAAATCAATAAATTAACCATTTTTGAAAGCCAATAATTCAAACACGCTATGTAGAACGGAAACTATCACAGTGGTAGCAATCAAATAAGGATTTGTTTCGAGTAACATTTCCTTTAACGAGTCTTGTTCCTCGTCTTCAGCTTCGGATGGTCCTGTGTCTGTGTACATACTGACAGACCATTTTGATCGTTGAGCTTGAGCGAGATATATTTGCCATTTGAAAAGAGAAATTGGTTGGTAGGTTAAACTTAAACGTAAAGACCTATTCGAAAACAAAATCATTAAATTACAACCGTCGATACGTGGGATTCTTTTAATACATGATGAAACCTACTTGACGGTGTTATTGACGGGAAAATAATCACGTTTCATATTCCAAAATTCATTGTAAAAGATTACGGGCTTATACTGGTGGCCATCAGGGAAGAATTCGATGTCTAAACCAGGAAAATATCATTAAATTGTCACGTTAACTATTTTATCTCTCGAACTGTGCCGGCGAGAGAGGGTTGAAAGGAATTCAGATTAAATTATCCTCTTACGTTCGTTGATTGGCGACGGAACCGACCCCGGTACCCACTCCGTATTATCGGTAACAAGTGATATGGTTAAATTAGGATGCCAATGAGACACAATTTCCGAATTCATAATTTTGGCTTTCTAAGAATTGGAGAAAAAAAGTAAAGTTATAAAATAATTATGTTTCTACACCTACTCAAAAATTTTTTGATTATTCACTTCAATATCTTCTTTCGAAGCTGCAGTTTCACCAGTCAGCAAATTCTGTGTTTTAGTAAAGAAACGTCTTTTGTATTTATTCAGTCGTTTACTGGAATGTATCACAGTAGGATCACTGGGTGATAATAACTGCGTCAAGTCGTCGTGTTGTTTGTCCCATTTAACTAAATAGGTATGAATGTAGATGGAACCGTTATTTTTCACGTTCTGCAATTCATGATTATGAAGACACTTAATTAACGATTCAAAACGTGGTTGGAATTATTAAACATCAAACAAAGTAATTACTTCGCTAGGCGTAAACTCAATTTCCTTCGTGAAAGTTCCGTCGCCGTTAAGACCCGCTGTCCAATCCCCGTACACGAGACCATTTTTTTCCCAAACCAACGCTTCTGGGTTGTTGAAATCCACGAATGCTGCATTTTCCGAAATGAACACATACATATCCTAACAAAAATACAATTATTATACGCTTAGAATTTTACAATTGATGAGATTTGCACCTTGAACTTACAAATATCGTTCCATTGCTAAAGAAATTGGAGGATGGTAATCTAAGAGGTTGTCCTGGTTCACCAGTAGTCTGAGGAGTTGGTGTTTTACGGAAGAAGTTGGTTATAAAGTAAATAATGATAGCTCGGATAACTAAAGTTCGAGTTATCGATATAAATGACTCGAATCTTGAAGGTTGCCTTTGTGCTTCGTTATTTACTTGTGGTTGGGCTAGTTCTTGCACTTCATCGCCATTCTAAACAGATAAACAGTTTATGGACAAGGAGAACTACACTGCACATCGAGATGAATAAATATTTAAAAAGCCATGACAAGAAATGAAAAACGAGACGGCGGCCGAGCGAAAATAACTCACCTGGGCATTAAGGTCTCCTTGATGCCTAACGACTCGATTTTCATTCTCAGAGTTTTCGCTTTCCATTTTACTTCTTCACTATCACTTTCATTGGCGGTGTGTAAAACGATACTTCTCCAAAATTATCCTACAATTTACATCAGATAAAGATTAATAATGGTTTTGAGACCTGAGACTTCGAATTTTTGATTTTCTCACTCTCTGGAGTTCTCGTTAATTTTTGTAAATTTTGGGCAGTGACGAATGACGATCTGACGGCATGATAGCATGATTGTTGGAATGTTGATCAACTTTTAGTTTCGAGTTTGAAATAGAGAGAGCGATTTATATCATAAGCAGTGTTCCTTTTTAGGGTTTCCGGAGAATCCTCCGGAACCCTATTGGTTTCACTTTTTCTGGATTTCATTTTT
>JAAOIU010242170.1:0-18361 GCA_018107765.1 Hypogeococcus pungens | reverse complement strand
AATAATGGCAAATGACATACTGGAATATATACTCTCGAGTTACCTACAAACATTTACGAAATGGGGAAAATAATATTACGTATTAGAACAACAGAACTGTTTAATATGGAAATGAGTGTCAGAGTCATTGGCTGTTGCTGTAGCTTCTACTCTAATTGGTCGGAATAAATCACCTCTGGTGCTTGCGTCATCATCATCTGGTGTTCCTGGTACTTGTTTGGCAGATACAATACGATATATTTCTGTAAGTTGGGAAACAAAACCACATTAAAATAATCGTCAATATAAGGCACGTTTTCAATAGAATTCAAAAAAAGTAAATATATATGAACGTAGATCATGCCAACGCCGAACAAGCGCTAAAAGGTACTTGTATAGGAGAGTACTTCGGGCACAACTTTTAAACAATCGCTTTAAAAAATCAAACTAAAAAAATAAAAAGCACTAATTAAAAATAAAAACTAAAAAAGCATTTGACCTGGGGTTTTTTTTATTGACAGCATTGCTTACGAACGTTATCCGTGTTCACTGTAGGTTTCACATCGATAGGTTCGACATTTGGCCGTATGGTATCACCTTCGGGGGGATCACGCATCTGCTTCTGCCATGCACTTCTGTATAATTCTACCCCAGGCCAAACAAAAAAAGTCAAATAATAAACAACATTTACGTTAACTAGGTGAACAAACGTCAAATGTTAATAAAAAGCTGCTACATAAAAAATTGCTTGCATTAGTACAGATTACCAACAAAGCGTCTCACTTCGGCGAGTCGCATTGACTATTCAGAATATTACTCAATAACCAGAGAACATGAAATCCCAAGCTACCCAATTTAGCCAAAAAGGGCGCAAATTTTTTCGCGATGAGGCGAATGCATGAAGATATTTTTGGGTATGCAGATTCGTCTCAAGTTGGTGCAAGCACCCCCTCAAGCGAAGTCTGTGCCATTCGGCCAAAAAAGAAAGAGGAAGACCGGCCCAATCCAAAGCAGCGTTGATTACTCAATAATTCTTTTTTTCTAATTCGTCATAAAAAATAATTTCATTTTTTTAAAAATTTGTCGTGAAAAAAAGTAGTCCGGTCTAAAAATTAGAACCAGTGTGTGTCGTTTTAAATAATTAGCTGGCGAGCAACTTTTTATTTTGTCGCGCGATTTCCCTTTTTTTATGAAATGAATTTTTTCGTCGTGTGAACTTTTTTTTGTCGTGTGACCTTTTTTTTTGTCGTGTGTTTCTGTTGTCGTTTGCGATTCAATTAATAGTCGTTAAAACGCCTTATTCATTGTCGTGCATCTGCCATTTCCTGTTGTAACGATAAATCATACCCGATATAATATCGCAAGTATAATTCGCTGATATGAAAATTTTCCAACATTATTACGGGTTTTCAATTTCCAAGTAAGCACGGTGCTTGAAATATTTTCTAGTGATAACAATAGAATTCTATTGATTAAGACCGTCCACTTTGTAACTGTGTGATTTACACGTTATTAATTCCAAACGACGAGAATCAATTCAAAATTTACACGACGATGAATATTCCGGTTCGAGAAACGAGAATAAGGGTCGAAAGTTGAAATGATTCAATCGATGCGTGAAATATTTTTACAAAAAGATAGGACAGTTTTGGCTTGCTCATGACATCCGCCAAAATATTCACCAGTCACAAAAAATATGAAAATTCCACCCGAATGATTTCACAATATTTCGATAATATAACCTACAAGATACTAAACATGCGAAATGAAACTATTCAACGCAAAAAAAAAAAATACAAAGCGTAATTCTACTACAACTGTCGACGAGTTTTAAGCAACTAAAAGAACTCTATCTGAGAATAATACTTTTTTCTACAAAAGGTGTGATGCTTCAACAAGAAAGTCTAGTGTACAAAAACATCTGAAAAATTGCTACGAAGGAAATTTGTCGAGACGTTGGTATGGGAGGCTGTAGATTTTATCAAACATAGGTAAATTTCAACTTTTACACTCAAAAACAGTAACTTGGAACTAATCTCATGAAATAATAACAACGATAATCAGTAGAAAAAATTCGTTTCACATGACTTATTTCGGGAAAACACACGCAACCAAACGCCAATTTAGCCTGAACCATATTTGTACTTCGTAAGTAGGGGTTTCTTCCAAGGACATAATTTAACGAGTTTTGGTCATAAGTACTTCTTAATACCTTTAGCCAAGAGTTTTCATACCTGTGAGAATATTTTGAAAAGCAGCTTCAACGTTGGTCGAATCTAATGCGGACGTTTCGATAAACGAGAGACCATTCTTTTCAGCAAATGCTTTAGCTTCTTCGCTAGGCACAGCCCTTAAATGCCTCAAATCTGATTTGTTTCCGACTAACATAACCACAATATTCTGATCGGCGTGATCTCGTAATTCGCGCAGCCATCTTTCTACGTTTTCGTACGTTAAATGCTTAGCGATATCGTACACTAATAATGCGCCAACGGCACCACGATAATATCTGCGAAGAAAAAAAATCACCAACCATCAGATAATTTCATAAGTGTTTCTCAGAAAAGACCCGTCTTTAAAAACAAGCCGAATTCGTCACACAGAAGTTTCCAAGATATGACTCTAGTAAATTCAGAAAGATTATCTTCGCCTACTGTTAAGTTACAGTGTAAATGGTATCTGATTCGATGAAAACTTACGCTGATGTTATGGCTCGATATCTTTCTTGACCAGCTGTGTCCCATATTTGAGCTTTAACCGTTTTACCGTCAACCTGTGATGAACAAAAAGAACAAAACGAAATCCGACCCACGTTCAATAAACTTAATGAGAACATTTTCAATCACTAATAAATAATACGACCTTTGACCACGAAGTCACTACTTGAGTCATGTACGACCTGTGGTTCGATTTACGTACATTTTTTCATAGATTTAATAAGTAAGACGTAATAAAAGAAACATAAGTAATTTTCATACTTGTATACTTCGGGTCGCAAATTCTACGCCGATTGTGGATTTTGATTCTAAATTGAATTCATTTCTGGTAAACCTAGCGAGCAGATTACTCTTTCCCACACCGGAATCTCCGATTAAGACCACTGCAAAGCAACAAGTAAAAAAATTGATTTCTCAGTCGTGAAGTATTACTCGAGACCACAGCGATTGGTAATGATTGATTTCCTGCGGATCAATGTTCGCCGTATGCAGGAAGGTTTTTGGGTTCTTTGTATCGTACAATTTAGACGAGTCATTCGATACAATTTCAGTTAGAGATGCTACCAATTTACCCAATTACTATGATAAATTACACACAAAAGAATCTTCAAGGTTTAACATGGTTTTTCATGAATAGGAAATTAGTTAATTGTCCGAAAATAGCTAACACTTTGCGGGCGGAAATGGCTAAGAGTTACCGAATACCAATAGGTATTTGGCTAATTATGATCGAGGTGTGCCGATAATGTATGAGAATAGCAACATACCTTTAAATAAAAAATCATATTCGTCATCATGGTTTCCCATTATAAACTAATTTTCTGTGTATGTGGTGAGTTCGGAACACTTTCGCTGTACTGCAAAGAAAATGGCAACGACGCGGTATTAAATCATGAAAAGCGGGCACATAAATAACGTAAAACTATCAAAAATGTGATTCCATCACACCTACTTTTTGCGTTTAAATTATTAAGCCTATTAAAAAATTGTATCAATCGAAGCATCTACAAACAATAAAGAGGAAAAGATTAGTTTTTGGACATGTTGTTACTACGAACGAAGGGGGCGGAAGAAAGGAAAGACGATTTGCTATTTTCGTTGTATTTTTTCACGAAGTACAAATGATGCGAATTACTGCGATGGCTAACGGTTTCTTGAAATCAACAATGTATTTTCATTTTTCCCAGTTGATTTTCTCGTTAGAGTTAGATTTCACTCAATTTTACGAATTTCAGTGGTAAAAATTCCATTCTAGTATACTTGAAATCAAATTTAAATCGTCGAATGATGAAATTATTGAGAAGTTTTTTTTCCTTTCTGAAATAAAATAGTACAAGCATTTTATGAAGTGCGAAGTCAAATCATTTTTTTTTCAATTGGCAGTGTTGAACCTAGTTCAAATTAAAATTCTTGCAATTGACGGAAGGCGCGAATTTTGAATTTCGATTTGCAAGTTCACGTCGGAAAATTTTTTTTCATCGTCTAAAATGAAACTGAAACCTTGACAGTGAACCCAATTAACCTAATGACTTCAACAGGAGACAGCAGAAGATAAAGTTAACAAATAAATACCAAGCGGTTTAATTTCATTTTTTTTCTCGTTAAAATAACGATTTTCAAAATTATACGAAACCAAATTTCATAATGATACACACACACCCTTTAACTATATTGTTAAAGTAAACGCCATACCTAAGCGAACAGCCACGATACAAGAATATAAATATTTTATTGAAATAATACACATGTTTGTTTTCATTGTACAAAAGAATCTACATCACTATTATTATTGTATTCCTTTAACAGTGATTTGGCGTAGTATCACAGTTTCTAAATTATATTACTTCGAAGATGCACAAAAATAAATAATTAATAAAAAAGAATAAATAAAACTGTAACGTGGAAGATGAAATAAGATACAAAATATTATTGCATTAAAAAACAAATAAAAAAGAGAAAGAATAAAATAAAAATTCAAACTTTCCAACGCGAAAAAAAATAAATAAAGAGCAGAAATAAGCGGGTAAATACTGCTTTAAAAATACTTCAAAATCTACACACAAATTTATAGAATTACCCTTTTTAAAAAATTGGATATGATAATTAGAATATTCACGCATCAACCACACATCTGACGGTGGATTCGTAAACAATATAATGAGTTTGACTCAAAAACAAAAAAAAAAGTCAAAATATTATATAAAAACGATATTAAGCTGTAGTAGGTTTTACAAACAGAAAACAAAAAAGCGCAACGGTCATTTTAAAATTTTCACACTCAAAAGCATTATTATCAAAGCACCGTTAGTCTACAGGTACGGGTAGCCTAATTTACAAAATGAACGCTGATAATTCACTACGAAAGCACGGCGCAGCACGACGATTATTTAAAATTTAAGAAATAGGTTACATAACGTTTATATAAAATTTACTTTAAAGTACAATCGCGATTATCATCACTTCTCTTCGATTAAAAATTACTGTTGTAGATAATACGTTTACACGTACCGAGTCAAAATACCAACTCGCATAAAATGGTCACATTTGTTTAAATTCGTTCTCGTATGGTTCAAATAGAAAAACAATGAATGAAAATTACCTCAAGTTGATTACTTAAAACCATTCTATTGAATGAACGTTACGAATTACCATAAAATTTAAAGAATTTATCTTTCGTTGTTATAGCAAGAACAATAAGTATATCAATTATAAAACCGGGATTGACTAAGGGGATGCACTTGAATTAAAACAAGCTTGCGACATCCGAGAAACATAAATTTCGTAATATTCTATCCAAAATCAGTACCTACGTTATTTTAATAGAAAATCAAACTGATTCGAATTGGTGATAAAATTTTAAAGATAGAAATATCGCGAGGAGCACGTCGAAATAATATTCGCAAGACAGAATGGAACCAAAAATGAAAATAAAACATGCCAAACTCTTACGATTTACGTAATTGATTTTAATAAACATCTCTCTTAAAAAAATAATTTGATATGAATCACATAATATGCTATCGATAAAATTCGTAAATAAAAAAGAATAAAAATAAAAATCGTTAATAAGAACCTCTCACAACATCACCTTTGACTAAAACGATATATTTCGAGCTAACACAATATCATTTTATTTACATTAGAAACTGGAGAGGAAAAAACCAAGCGCTATTTTTAGAATTTCTCGGATACGCGAAACACGTATTAGGTATTAAAAGACACCCTGCAAAGAACGAATCGAAAACGACGAATAAATGCTTCAGGTAAAACATATTATTAAGAATGGTTTCCGTCGATTGAGATCTACCTTACGTGTACCATTCGCTTTGTAAACGCATCAAAACATAAAAGAATTTAAAAAGGTAACATTTACTAATTTAATAAAATTCGTTTCAAATCTGAACGTAACTTCCAAGTCGATGATGTGTTAAAATCAGTGATTTCTCGCTGCCTCTCTGGCTGCTTCCTTAGCGGTAATGATTAGTGGTGTTAGACTATTCAACGGTCTGGCTAATTTTAAGAAAGGATGCTGAAAAAAATACGCCATCAAGGTATTGGTTTTTCCAGTCTTAACTGATCGATCGTTTCAATTAAATAATTTACCTCCAATAATTCGGAAGCAGAAGCTCGTTCATCAACGTCGACAACAAGGCACTTGTCTAAAAAGTCTTGGAAGATCTGCGATAATTTTTCTTTCTCTTTGATTTCTGGTTTGCCGTGAGTAGCGATCAAATATAAAGCCTGAAAAATATCAAAGTCAGTATTTCAATTTAGAATTTCAAAATGTAACTCTTGGAAAACTAAGTCAACTCACTCGTAAAGGATTCTCATTCAAGTAAGGAGGTTCTCCTTCGATCATTTCGATAGCCATGATGCCTAATGACCAGATATCGACTTTAGGACCGTAATGCTTCCTGGTGACTACTTCAGGCGCCATCCAGTACGGTGTACCGACCATAGTAGTTCGTTTCGATTGTTCCGGAGAGATTTGGGCGCAGAAGCCAAAATCAGCTGTAAAACGAGATGTTTGATCACCGCAAGTTTTCGTTTTTAGGCGAATTTAACACGTCTACGTACTTAGTTTAACACTTCCATCCAAACCGAGTAAAATATTATCAGACTTGATATCTCTGTGGATAACATGATTGGAATGAAGGAACTGTAACGCTTGTAGAACTTCTCTACAAACAGAGGCGATCTGACCTTCTTCCATGAACGCTTCAGTCACAACATCGGTCAATGATCCACCAGGTAAATATTCCATAACAACCTGCAACAGCGATGCGACTTGATGAAGACAAAAACTCGCCAGTTGGTAAAAAAAAAAAGAGATTTTACTGACCCATAATTCGTCACCGACTAGATAACTGTCTAGGTAATTCACAACATTCGGGTGTTTGTTTTCTCTCATAACGAGAATTTCATTCACTATTAGCTCTTTCTTAGGTTGCTGTGATAAGTTCATTTGTTTAATGGCAACTTCGATTCCGGTCGATGTTTCGATGGCCGTGTATACGGTACCAGAAGCCCTGAAATTTCCAATGTCGTTAGTAACGGGACAAATTTTTGAAACTGCGCCGCAGTTGTATATCGAGTAGTCTTACCCTTGACCAATTTTTTCCATTTTCGTATACTTTCTGTTCGGATCGCCGATGCTAACGATGGTTCGTAATCGTTCGACGATTTCTTCGTCTGACATTTTCTTTCTCCTCTGGGTCGTATTGTTCGCTGGTGGCGTGCTGTTTTGAGTAGTAGTAACGGCAGACGAAACAGGAGGTAAAGCTGGTACAGTGGTATTTTTTAGTTTATTCAGTACCGGTGAAAACGGTACCGTACCGTTTGCAGTCTTCGGTAACGTTTCAGGTATTTCGTCTTCGACAGGTTTGGTGTACTATTGAAATTGTAAAATGCATCGTAGAATCAGGCAAACAAATTAAATAAAATTATACCGCAAAATAATCGAACTAACAATTGACTTTGTGCGTTCGGGCCTAGCAGCAACTGGTGGTGGAGTAGGTTCTTCTTCGGAAGTGATACCTGTGGTACATTCTGTGTCTGTTGGTGTCGTAGATGATGGTGTACTACTCGATGGTTGACTCAGTCCTGAATTTTGACTTTGTGACGAGCCACTTTCGCCGTGTCTCAGAGTTGGTCTCGATATATCGTCGCTAGCTGTAAAAATTAATCGGAAATTAAAACTCGATGAAGATAAAAATCATTTGATGTGATTTCACATTATCTGACGACGTTTACTTACCAACCATCTTCGTCGTTGTCATATACTTAGAGCCTTCAATTTCCTTACTGGAACTATCGAACCATTTCAATACATCCAGAACAGCTTGAGGGTTCTTCTTTTGTTCTTGTTTGCTGATATTTGAGCTCATCAGTAACAGAGCCCATGCTTCCGGCATTCCCTACAGCAACAGTCGACATACAAGTTAACAAATTACTTGAATACCACGTAAATCAACAAAACGAATCAACTGGTGCAGAATTCATTTTCTGCAGATTTTTTTTTTCTTTTTTTTCATCAACATTCATTGTAAATTAGCTCAAGCGTAATGATATTTCCAACACTACCATGCATCACTCAATCAAGATACTGTACATCTTTCAATTACTTGAACTTGTACTTCCAAACGATGAAAAAAATTACTAACGTATTTGAATTAAGATTTTGTTTCAAAGCGAATACACAATACTTACTTTTATTGGCAGCTTGAAACAAAAATTAATACATATACAGTGTTAATAATTACCAGCGTAAAAATTTTTTAAAAACATGCAAATAACATTAAACGCTGGTATACGGGAGGGAGGCGTGTTTGGTAATTCGACGAAATAATGGATTTTTTGAATCTTATCAGCACGATCTAACATATGGTAACTACCCTTGTAAAATCATGCTTTACGAGTCATCGTTTCATCAAGTAATTCGTACATCTACATAATTATAGGTCGAAAACGCCATGCATAGCGGTTTGAAAAATCCACGTGATACGTTAACCTACAGATTCCGAATTTTCAATCGGGGGCAAACCACTTATGGTTACTCCGAAAGTACTCTAAGGCGTAAAGCTTGAAGTGCTGGTTGAGATTTGGGTAGAAATAAAATTCTACTTACTGTAAACTCTCCGGTATGGGCATCGAATCCGACATGAACGGTGTGTTCGAAATTGGTTGGATACGATATGTTGGGTTTCTCAGAATCTGCTTTATTCTTAATTCGAACTGCTTTATTTTTACTGTTTTTCTTTTTCTTCTCATCGTTATCTGGTTCTTTCGGAAGAGGCCTCATGTCTACCGGGATATTAGGTGAGTTGTCACCTCTGGCGGTACGAAAACTACTGCAAAAACAAAATAAATTTACCAACATGCAAAAACTCTTTGAATAGAACTTCGATTCAGGCATACCTGTTACTAGTGAGCCGAACAGGAGGTGCCGGTGGTTTATCTTCTTCGTCCGACATTTTATTCGACAGCAATCACTGAAAATTACAAACAGTCAGGAAAAAGTTTATAAACAACAAGGCCAATTGGTGATTTTCAAAGAATCAACCCCGTCGATGGAGTGAGCAGTGACGCATTCAACTGTGATTAGAACTTGTAGAAATTAGAAATTACCGTCAATAATGACGGGGGGATACACCACATGAATCACACGGCTCAATTTTGATAAAGAAAAAACAAATACGGAAAACTACCGATAGACTGATATCACGCTGCGATAAATCAACTTGAAAAATATCTAAGAATAAATCTTAAACTAACAAATGCATAAAGGTACAATATGTCGACCAATTTTTATTGATTATTTGATAGCATACTTACACTTGAAATAAAAACGTGACTTTTCCAAGAAAATGTGTGCTACAAAATGTAATGCACCGCAGAGAAGGTAAACAGATTATATAACATTTTAAAACACAAAATCACAAAATTGTAAAAAACGATTATATGAAGCAGCAACAATTCACCACTGTCGTACGCATTTCAAACCAACAACGAAATTACCACGGGCATAATATTTCGCACTGCAAGTTTGGTAAGCCAAAATTCAAAATTCTAGATCACTTCTTAATCATCACAAGCGAAATTCCGTCATTGTAAAATCTTTTCACATTTCGCTTCATATTTTTTTCTTGATTTTTTCACTCCATAAAATTATCCTAAATTCTCTTTTCAGTTTTCGTTGTCGCATTCTGTGACGCGGACATTCCAGAAAAAAGAAAACAGAAAAGCGTTAAAGAAAACAAATAGGTTTATCGAAACTGTACCTATTTGATTGAACAAAGTACGGTGAATTTGATTCTTTTGAATCTTTTCGTTTCCATCAAATTGAAATTTTTTTATTTTTCATTTTATGATTTTTTTTTTCATGTTCTACGTCAGTTTTGACTTTTGAGTTCCGTCACACTTCGTCCCAAAAATTTCTAAATTACGTGAAGAAACTTTCAAACCCCAAAAAATTGTCTTGCGAATTCATTTTTGTACAGAGTTCGAAATTTTTTGATGTTGTATTTCATTTGTTGAACACTGACACTACGTTTGTTTACAATATAAATATTTTTCGGTACAGATCGTAACAAAATTATGAAAATAACCTATAAAAATGAACGAATATCACCGGTTTTATTACAAATATAGTTTTATTAACTCGTCACTAACAGCAGAAGGTGTTAGAATTCCTAAATCAGTAAATAATAGAGTAATATATGAAGGCGGTGTATAATCGACAAGGGGATGTTCTTTCGATAAATCCTTTTTCAAATGATTTGAGGTGTACTGCAATAAAAACCATAGGTTAAAAACATTAAAATTTAATTTCTACCTTCGATGAAATTGTACAAAAAAATCGATTTCCATACTTTGAATTCATCCGGCAAATCTCGTTGATTTAATGGATATTGTCGCGTAAATTTGAAACTTTCAGTTAGAACGTAAAAAGGTTTCATCATTTCTTTGGCGCATATCGCCATGGTAAAACTGCCAATCTTTGCAAATAAAAATCACAAAAAAATTATTATTTTCAGTAGGATGAGTCGTAGGTAAAAGTTTTTCAACAGGTAAGTAAGTAAATAAGTACCTTGTTAATTATCCCGCCGCTTTCAACAACGCCTTCAGCACCGACCATAACCATATCAACTTGTTCCATAATATATCCAACAGCTGAGTCCAAAATAATAGTACAAGGAATTCCACATTTTTCAAGTTCACGAGCCATCTCTTTTCTAAAAATTGAAAAAAGATGTAGAGGAAACAAACAGACGATTTAAGGTAAGATTTTCATTAAAAAAAAAAAAAAAAAAAAAAAATACCCAGAATTATCCAATGAAGAGTTGGTTACAAAAACTTGAAAATGTTTATGCAAAGATACAGCATGCTGCATTGCTTTGAGAACCACTCTTGATTTTGAATGAACTAATATTTTCTATAGGAACATTGAAAGATCAAACTAAGCACTCGTTATTTATATTTAACAGTTAAAATCGATTATATTTACCGATCCGTCTGCGATAAATGATGACGCTAATTTGGCGATTTTACCCTTAGAATTTAATAATTTTTTCATAAATACTTTCCCTCTATGCAACATTACTTTTTTACACTCTTCAAAAGTCTAAAACAAAATGAAACAAACTTTGAAGAAAAATACAATCGAAAAAAATTTGAATTTCATTCTTGACACGTACTTTGTAATCCAGTTTAACGAAGGTAATGAATCGAAGAAATAATTCGCAACCTGAAGCTACCGCCGTAACTGGAACATCGGTTTTTTTCATCGTATCGATGGTACTCTTAAAGTTCGAATCGAGTTCTTGAATGGTCGTAGCTGTAAAAATTTTGACAAATGAATTAAATTGTCATAACGTGTGCATACTCGAGTAAAAAATTCAAACCGAACTTACATTTATCATTTTCGAGAACATAGAGTAGAGTTTTGATAGCAGCTATACCAGCAGATAAATCCTTCTCTTCTCGTAAAATTTTACAGAAGTACTGCTTAACATCTGAAATTTCATCATCAATATAAATTTCATAAAATGGAATTAAATTTTGATTAACGAAAGCAACTCACCAATTTTCGCCATTATTCTAAGGAACAAAAATTACAAATGAAGGAGATTCAAACAGAATGAAGCATATTAAAACTCGGAATAAAATAAAGCATCCAAAAAGCTTAACAGAAATTTCGAAATTGAACTTTTAAAAAAATCGCAATCGCTGATGATTTTCTCGACATGATAAATTGATAATGAAGTACCTCGACTATCATAACAAACCATTTTATCAAGTTTCACTCCTGATCACCATTAGCGAATCTAGTGAATAAAATTGTAATGCAATAACCAGGGCATTTTCGTAATGGGTACAAGGCATGTTGTGTCTTTCCTACAGGTACTTCCTTTCACTTCACTCCGCTCTTCTGGTATCAATCGTTTGAATAAATATACAAAAACTTATTTTTATTAATTTTATTCAATTTTTGGCGCAATAAAACAGTACGTATACAAATTTTCTTGCCTAAAAAAATTCCTGAATTTATTTTTGAATTTTTGTTTCCCAATACGTAACATCGTGCAACGAAAACAAAGGATTTGTTAATCATTACGTGGTAGTGCAGTAAATGTTCCACAATTTAGAAGGTTTACTTCTCTTAGATAAGCTATTGCGTGAAATAGTATAAGAGACAAGTGAAGCCTGTTGGTAGTTGTAGCTCTTGTCTCTCTTCAGTACGAATAAATCTTTCGCCTTTTACTAAAGATTTCCGTGGAGAGGGACCTTTGACGAGCATTCTACCAATTTTTTGAAAGCTTTCTCAGAAAGCTTGAAATCTTGAACATACTGTTCTTAACCAACCCACTACACCGATAGATACCGTCACATGTGTATTCCTGTGGTTAGTTAAAGTAGCACCTTGAAGATATCAAAATCCCATCAGCAATTCACTTCATCCCTAATAAAAAATTTTAACCATCGGAACGACCATGTCAGATGCTCATCAAAATATTAATAAATCTTCAAATTTTCTCCAATACTTACTTGTAGTTTAAATTTCAAAGATTTACGCCAGAAAAGAAAATGCTAGGAAAAAATGACACATATCTTGATTATTTGAGAAAAAAATGAGTGGGTAAATTTTGATTTCATATTTTCAAATTCAAATTCTTTCGGATAAGAAATGTCGACTTTTGAAAATATTGTGAAATTTTAGAAGATTGAAAAATGTCACAAAATGAAAGTTTTGTACGTAAAATCAATTAATTTCGGACAACCAACAAAATTTTTAAATTTTCAAATTACAAAAAATTAACAAATCCTAAAATTTAAGAAAATTGAAGGATTTTGGAAAATTCGCAAATTTTTAAAAATCAAATAAATGTAAGGCGTTGCGCTAAAACGAAACTAGTACTGAAAATTCAATTTTTCAAGGAGATCTAAAAAACTGAAGAATGTAATATTTTTTTTTTTTTAAATAAAGAATTTGTTCATCATTTTGACGGATATTCACAGTTTCCGAACAATCCTTCAGAAGGATCAAGGATTTTTAAAATGATTTTTGAAAAATAAAATTATCAAGTTTCTCAACTTCATAACAGTGTAGCAAAAAAAAAAAAACTAAACGGGATACCTACCGGAAAACTGAACACGGCCATGGATTTCTCGCGAAACTTTTTTTCTTTACATTTACAACATTTTTTAGGTTTTAATAAATTTTCAATTTTTGAAAAATTTTTAAGAATTTCGGATTCTTCAATTTTTAGAATTTTATAGAAATCCATAGTTTCTCAGTTTCCATAAATGGTTAATTTTTCAAAATTATTCAAATTTTTGTTTTTTTTTCAGGAAATAAGTATCTCAATTTTTAGGTTTATTAAAATTTTAACATTTTGAATTTTAGAAAAATTCTTAAAAATTCTAAAAAACTTTTACTTAATTAGGTATCTCCAGATTTAGAAAATTTTAGTAGTAGCATAAGTAGGAATAGTTTACTTCGAAAAAACAAGCACGCATGCGCGCACACACGCACACACACAAAGAGTAAATAATAGGTCTACAATTTCTACTTATTAAAAAAAAAAGGTCAAAAAGTTTATGAGGTAACTATTGCTACCTCCGCTACCTTCTGTAGACGCCTATGGTTTTGTAGTTCAGGGTAGGTTTCATTTTTCGTCTACATTTTATTTAGATTTATTGGACTTGGATTTTAAATCCTCTTTTTGAAATAATTTTGAATTTTGGTTTAAAATCCGGCCTCTGAATGGATTTTGACTTGAAATTTACTTTTGCACAAGATTTCGCATTAAGATCCTTTTGGGCTGGATTTTGTACAACCCTAATGTGGTCATAATTGCGCGTTTTTATGCAAAAAAAAAAAAACAAAACAAAAACAAAAACGCTTGACATCCATATATTTACTTTGCTGATGGAATATGAAAATTTTCGTAATTTTGGAATACGAACAGCCAGATCAGGTTCACCATATACCGGGAAAACTGATCTGGCCTTCACACGATGATATAAATAATATGATACTAATAATCGCAGCTAAAGTAAGTATAGTCAAACGTAATCTTCAAAATGTTGATCAAAAGATCGCGTGGAAAAAATTCGGCAACCATTTCCCTGGCATAATTTTCATTTCAGGTCATTACTTCAGTATACGTAGGTACTCTGCATCAAGCCACCTTTAAGCAATAATCGTGAAGAATTTTTTTACCTTCAAAATCTACGATACCACCCATACAACGAAGTTGCTCTATAAATGTTGTAGCCTTGTAGGAACGATCTACTGCCAGAGAGACGAGATATTTTTGCATGTTACCTACTTAATTAGTAGAATTAAAAATAATAAATTTACTATTAAGTATTCAATAACACAGAATAATAATTTTTTCTTCAAATTCAAATCATTCAAGTAGACATTCAACCAACAATTAAAAATAAATGTTACCGAACATACGCATAAGTCCTAATCCTTTTTCTATTGTTATAACAAGGCAAATGAGTCCCTACTAGATTCAACATCGACTCTATACGAACGACCATTAAAATTTCAATCCAAAATTCGACCAAAACCATCATCAATGAAAATCATCTTCCTCATCCAGGTAGTTAATTTTCACCTGAACGCTCGCTCGTAATTTGCCATCACCTCTGAAAATTATCGCACCCAAATCGCATTATTTAATTGGAGAAAAAAAACCGTTTAAAAATTGCTTTTCATTTGTAAAATCAATGTATAAATAAATAAACGAGATAAATATTGGACCACACAAGCATTAAATGTCCCGACTGTTTCGTTAACAGGTGTTGTAATGAATAATAGTTACAAGATAGTAGCACTATCTGTCTGTAAATATGAGGCCTCCCAAGTAAAAGCACGTGCTGAACTGCCGATTCGTGCGCGTTCGTCGAGCGTTCGGTGAAAATCGACTTCGAAATCTGGTTTTTATAATCTTAACTGGTTTCGATAGATTCAATTTTCAGATATTAAAAAATGAACAGGTCGTAGAATTCCGTTCTGCCGGAGTTGGAGTTGCGGTTACAACGATGGTATGCGTTATCTCTCTTCAGAAGTAATCCGACTGGAATATATTGGCTTAAACCACAATGTATAACTTCCCTCTTTTGTTGTAACGGAGGAAAAAAAATGAGTAGAAGTTGGTTTCCTGCGGAAAAATCGTATTAATATCGCTTTTAAATCATCTATTAGTTTGGATGGTTTTGTTTTTCGTTTATTGATGGTTTGTTTGATTTTAAATTTGGCTCAATTTTGTTTAATGAAAATATTCTTTCGAAAATAGGCCGACCTAGACTAGGAAAGATATCCAGAAATTTTTGTTAAAAATCTATATCTTTCACGAATTTCGATATACAGTAGCTTCGACTTTAAGAGGAAATACGACATTTTAATTGATCGTTAAATAAGTACGGCTTTCGACCATTTAATTCTCCAAGGTACCTACTAATTTTATCAATGAGATTTGTTCCATTTGTCCAGCCATGATCGCAACTTTTCAACGATACCTATCCACAGCAATACATAAATAAAATAGGTGATACAAATAACACCAATGCACCACAATCGCGATGGATGACAAATAACTAACCAAGTAAAAAAAAAATAAAAGAAAAAAGAAAAATAAACTCGGTATGCAAAAGGTGAGTAAAAATAAGTTTGTTGACCGACGACGTATGTAGTATATCTTACAACACCTTAGGGAAAACCAACTCCACAATGAATATCGAACACCTTATCATTGTAAAAATACCTACCTTCCTATACCTACTTTAAGGGGGGGGGGGGGAGGGGCCGTATCACAAATCGTACTCGATAACACAAAAACATTTTCTGCCCACGAAATTAGGCTACTGAATTTGAGTATGAAGGCAGAAAGGCCGAACCACGAGCATTGCTACGCGTACACTTGAACGATTCCAATCACCTATAGAACAAAGTTTTTAAAAATGATAAATTAACGAAGTTGCGAACACAGTCTGAGAAGATAACATCAGGTAAGTGATATCGAGAAGGTAAGTTTGTGTCTGTAGCATTCATTCATATTTTACACAAGGTTTAACACTTATTAAATGCATCTCGAATAGGATTCCATTGTTGTAGCATATTTCTAAAAATATAGTCAACGGTGGTATAAACACGCGGTTTTAACCGTGTTTCCGAAGCAACCGACAGAAAAATCCATTGTAAGCAAATGTATCATAAAATAAATAAATTAAACCTAAACTGCTCGGTAGGGAAGGCGGATTACCTCGATGCTTTTCGAAATTGACTGCGTTCGTCAGATGCTTTATTCCGACTGCTAAAATACGCCGACAAAAGACGAATAACTCGCCGTGTGGTCATCTACTTACCTGGTCCGACTGTTTGCAAACTAAACCTTTTCAGTCAAAATATAGTAGAAAGCGGTGCGCGTTCGATTTTTAAAAGGCAGTTTTGAATTCTGAATGATATATAAAAAGAGTAACCAACAGGACCATCGAGTGACAGGCCGCTGAATTGTGTCGATTGTTATTTTTACCCTTCGCGTTAACTCATATTTTCATTTTCTTCTTGTTTATATTACTGTTAACATTTTGCTATGAGATGCGCCATTTTACCGCGCGTACACTGCACCCGTGGAAGGATATACCGACTTCTTTCGGCTTTGCGCAAGATATTAAAAATTTTACGCCATTTTGAATACCTATATTGCGCGCTCGACCTATGTATTTATACTTACAAGTGGTGAGATTTTGTTTAATCGATTTTTTCCGCTTTTGCCTTTACAGTAAGGACTACCGGTGGGCATTATTTTCGTTCTAGCCGATAAAATTTCTCAGAATGATACTAGTAGGTATATGGAATTTTTTTGGGTAAATAAACATTTGTTTAAAAAGGTAGGTATGTGTGAAATTTCACTACTTACCTAATTTAAGGTATACCTATACCTACGCATTTACAAGTGGTCAACATCAATATACCTACTTTTTGGTTACTTTGGAATCGCTCATAATAAATTTGAAATTTATGAGCTCGCTTCCGAGTCTCTACTTTTTTTTAATCTATGTCCCTTCTAAATATCAAAGTGTTAATTTCCAAAAATTATTTTCTTAATGGTGCACACGAAATTTTTGGAAAATTATTTACACATTTGTATAAAATAGGGCGTCTGTTTTAAAATTACGATGATTAATTTTTCTCGATTTTTTAACACATCAATATTTTTTTTTTCGATAGAAAATGTTTTCAAAGAGCATATATCCAGGCAAGCTTTAAACTCACCTTCTGCAGCATGCGAGGTAACTGAAATTTCAAAATATGACATTTATAGCGTAAAAATTGAGATTTCTACCAGTTCTTCTCAAACTTGACAGGTAAGTGGAGGTATTACATGAGGTTAGGTATACTGAAATTTTTTCACATTTTTTTACCCTCTAAAACGACAACGATGATTATTGATTACGATTTTGATGCGAGCAGAGAAATTTTCATTTTTTGATTTTTCTAAAGCGTTTTACATTATCTACTCAGAATCTATTTTTAAAAATCTTCAAAAAAGACTCTTTCCGAGGTTTTCCCCTATTTTTTTCTTCCCCACAAAGAGTAATCTAATCTTGATCGACCCCCCCCCCCCTCAAAGTACACACTGCTGAGTAATCATTTATGTCCTCACTTCAAATTTTGCCCAAATTCGGTCATTTCAACGATTCGAATTCAATAGGTAAAATTACTCCGATTCTAAGCCCGTCAAACAACTATTTTGGTTAAAATTTGCCAACATCTACTTTTTGGAAAAAAAATTCAAATATGAAAAAAAGAAGCCCCCCTCAAAAAAAAAATCCGAAAAACTCTGGGTAGTGTACCGTAGGTATTTAGATTGGGCAAAAAATTGCAAAAAACATTCTTCACCCAAAATTTTAATCTCCACCCTCCAGAGCCATTTGAAATTCTTCAGGTGAAATTTGGTCATTTTAGTCAAATGAAAGGATCGGAAAAAAATTCACAAGGCTTCTTTCTAGCATCTCTGCTCACTTTCTGATTTTGAAAGAAATCGTTGGAACGTGGATGAGACGGTATATTTTTCTATTTCAAATTCGAAAATTTCGAGTTTTTTCAAAATTTTGAACTTCCTCTCTGTCACGTTGGGCTCCCTTTA
>JAAOIU010241023.1:0-19853 GCA_018107765.1 Hypogeococcus pungens | reverse complement strand
ATTGTACGTATCTTCATATGTAGTGAGTAGGCATTAATTTTTTTTCAATTTTATAAAAAAAGAAACTTTTTTGGTTTCGCCTTCATTTACAGACTGTATAAAAAAAATTGCATTACTTTCCCTGTTACATACGTATTAGGTACTTGTATTTTTTAATGTTTATTTTTCTTGTCAACTTTTTATTATTTTTTTTTGCGTGAAATTTGCAAGAAATTATAAAATGATCAAACCAATTTATCGTTACTTAATCGTGTATAGTATTGTTTTAGTAATAATAATGATGAGAATGATAACGTGTTAATTTGTGTACAGTTTTTAGATTCATTCCCTATTAAATATTATAAGAATGTAAGTTACCTTAACAGTTGAAAATAAAAAATTTTTCAATGTTTTTCTTTATATTTAACGCTTTTGATTTCATAAACAAAAACAAATACCCTACCAAGCTGCGCAGATGATTAATTTTTAGACTGAGGAAATTAATAACAACGAACACGGGTAAAAAATTGAATAGTTGTATATTAAAACACAGGCGTACTTTGATGCATCATATGACACGCTCCATCAAACACTCGAATCAAAACTTTCTGATAAATTAACACTAAAAACATACAAAAAATTAAACATAAAAATAAATACATCTTACGAACAAAAATTACAATTACTTAAATTTTACGTATTTTTAAATAAATCAAAAATGATATAAAGCCAACATAAAAGATCGGGTTTTCATAGTACACTACATAAAATAAGCGAAATTTATAAATAAGAAATTACAACTTAATTTTTAAAAAAAATGAATAACACGATAAAAAATTCAGTTAAAATCGCTATCATCATCTGAATCCACTGTATACTTGGGCTTTTTCTTGACTTGCCTCTTCTTAGGAGGCGCTTTGGCTGCGCCTGAAACAAACGGAAACGATTAATAATTTTCCTTCTCGAGCAAAACTTAACATTACTCACCTTTTTTCTTGGTTTCAGGTTGAAAATCTTCATCTGAACCGCACGAGTCTACCGACGGTTCGAAACTATATTCGTTCTTCTTTGCAGCGTGCGCAGGTTTCGAAGGTTGATTGAATAACAAATCGAATTTTTCATCCGTTGTCAAGTTATCTGCAATAAAATTGGTAAAATTGATACAGGATTCGTACAAAATAACGAATTATAATCGACGTGATTTACCTTCGGTTGTTTTTTTAGAGAAATCTTCGCCATCGGAATCGGACGAAGAAACTTTTCTTTTATTATTTACTGCGAAATCATCGTCCGATGAATCTTGTTTCTTTTTCGAAGCGGGTTTCGACTTGGTTACTGGCAACTTCTTAGGCGCTGTTTTTGCTGGTTTCGGAGCCTTCTCGGCGGTTTTCCTTTTAGCCGGCGCTTTGGCGGCTGTTTTCTTTTTCTTAGAGCCGAAATCGGCATCGAAATCGCTATCTGAATCGTCGTCTACTTTGAACTCGTCATCGTCGTCGTCATCCGAGAATGACGTAATTTTACGAGATTTTGCTGGCGGTTTTTTCGCGATCTTCTTTTTGGGCGCGTCGTCGTCGGACGAGTCTCCGAAACCGCCCGTAGCTGGTTTCTTCATAGCTGCTGGTTTTTTCTTGGCAGCCGACTCGTCTTCGCTGTCCGATTTAATACTATCGATAACATCGTCGATGCTGGAATTTAATTCCGATCTGGCGGCTTCGTTCTTTTTACTATAGCCGAAATCGGCGTCGCTGAAATATTCAATTATCGAATTAATTTTCGTACCCGAGAGATGCAAGAGGTTACGTGAAAATACTAACGAATCGTCTTCGATGGTTTCGGGCACGTGTTCCTTAACTGCTTCGTTATCGAATAACGGCTCATGTTCGGAAAACTCTTCTTCTGAATCTGAACCGAAGGAATATTGTTTACTTTCTGAAAAGAAAGGAAACGATTAATTTACAAATTGTAACGTTCAATTTATGCTGCGCGTTTCAACGCTTACTAGTAGCCGCTCGTCGAGCTGTTGTCCTTTTTGGAGTTTCCGTTGAATAGGTAGACTTAGTTTTGAATTCGTCCTCAGATTCGCTGCCATCGGACAGCGACATCTCCGATTCCGATCCCGCTCCTCGTTTTTTAGCAGATTTCTTCTTAGGAGAGGTTTTCGCACCAGGTTCTTTTTTAGGTTTCTTTTCTACAAAAAATAATTTTAAAATAAGATTAATCGATAAATATTTTTCAATAGTGCGCTTCTACTATTTTTACCTTTAGGCACTCTGGCAGGTTTTTCAGATTTTTCTGTTTTCTCTGATTGGTCTTCGGATCCTTCTGGTTCATCTTTAACTTTTTTCTAAAAACATCACGTAATTTCGTTATTGACTATATAATCTATGATGTCAAAATGGTTGAATTCGTAGCATACACTCGAACGAACAAAAGATAATAAAGTGTACCACAGTATAGCGAATTACCAGCGTATCGCAACATCTGATAATTTATTACCTGTGACGATTACTGTCGCAATGCTTCGCAGGATCACAATACATGAAAGTATGGGATCTAAATAACATTGCGGGATATTTGGATGCGGAAATATTTTCACACTCACCGGTTTCCTTCCTTGAATTTTAACCTGATCAGCTTTTTCGTACTTCTTGATCAATTCCGTGTCTACCTTTGGAATCACACGAATGGCATGCGGTGTTGGTAAACTGTCAGCGGCTGCCATGACTTTCTTCGTCTTCTTATCTTTCACGCCTTTCATTCCCTTCACCGGTTTTCCAGAAAGGGCAGCTTCTCGCTCTTCTTCTTCGATTTCGTCCATCTAATGGAATTCAGTTTTTCGTTCATTAAGACTTGCGAGTTATTCCACGCCAATTCGTCTTCGTACATAAAGCGGTAGAGGGAGGGGGTCGGCGATTTTTTTCATTTTTCATGTGGGTAGGCCTTCATGAGAGATGACGGAATACCACAAACCGGATTTCTCTGAGTAGTTCAAGAGGGGGGCCACAAGTAGACACATGTTCAGGAAAAATTTGGATATGTAAGTTTCGAGCGTTGATAACTCGAAAGCTACGGTAGATAGGAAGTTGTAACTTTTGTCTGACGTGTACGATATGCGAAGAGCTTTTTGACGATTTTCTGAAAATCAGTGTGGCCACTTTTTACAATACCAAAAATCAGATAGAAAAGTTGAAGAATGATATTTCTCATCTAAAGTGCCCTCAAAAATTCTATAAACTTATGTAAAATGAAACATTACATGCTGATCAACATATTAAAAGAATGAGGTATTTTTTTCACAACTCGTTCTGAAAAAATTCAAAGTTTAAAAGAAGAACTGGTTTTTCACACGAATCATAACAAATTATCAAATCACAAATTCGGATTCAGGAGCTGAAACTATCTTATTTAGACCCTTTATGCGATTTTCTCGCACAAAGTTGCGAATTCAATTTTCTACTTTTTATAGTTGGTTTTTCCCTAAAAAATTCATTCTGCCAATTTCGAGTAGAAAAATCACTCAAACAGTTTGAATCGGAGTAGCATGAGTTCCTGAACCCGAATCTGTGACTTGATTATTAGTTATGATCCGTGTAAAAAACCAGATTTTCTTGTAAATTTGGAATTTTTTCAAAACGAATTTTTAAAAAAAAATCACTTCACTTTTATAATATGTTAATCAGCATGTAAAGTTGGACATTACACAATTTTTTCAAAATTTTTAGGGGGACCCCTGATCAAGAAATGCCATTTTTCAACTTAGTTATCAGATTTTTGGTATCATAAAAAGTGGCAACACTGATTTGCAAAAAAACTGGCAAACCGTTCTTCAAATATCCTACTTGGCAGAAGACGCTTCAGCTTCCTACCTGTTATCCGCGCTCGAAACTTACCATATCCAACTTTTTCTCAAAACTTTGACTACTCGTAGCTACCCTTGCAGAACTGTTTAGAGAGCTCAAGTTTGTGGCCTTCGCCATCTCTCATCAAAATCTGCCCGCATAAGAAAAAATGGTCGACCTCCCCCTATCACTTTGCGCACGAACTGACATGAAACGACTATCCTCATAAATTATGTGAAAGAAAACAAAATGTAAAATTACTTGGGCTAAAAGTGCATCCAGATCGGTTTGCCACAGATCTGAAGGTACTTTTTTCTTCAATACTTCCAATTCGGTTTTCTTTTCGTCGCGTTTCTTCAGCAGTTCGTTTTTCTTCTCCAAGGTCAATGACCACAGTTTCATGCCGAGTAAATAATCGTAATCTTTGCTAGGGTCGTCTTCAACTTCTTCGTCGGCTGTGTCTTCACCTTCGGTTGCTGCTGGAGCCTCTTCTTCCTATTGAGTGAATGAATATGTAAATCATCGATATTTTAAAAGAATTAAAGCGATATATTTTTTCAAGAAATAATTCTCGGACTATTACAATACTCACTGAATTCTACATCAACGCGGCGTAACATTTTTTTTTTTAATAAATGATTTTTTACCGTGAAAACTTGAGAAAAGAAAATAAAAATTGAGAACTAACCATAGCAGCTTCCCGATCAACTCGGATTTTCCACGTACGAACCGGATCACCGGGGTATCCTCTTCTGACCAATTCGGCGACCATCTCTTTCTTTTTACGATTTTCGATTCTCAAATCACCGTCACATTTCTCTAATATGAATCTATACGAAACGAGGTTCTGTTATATTTATTGT
This sequence comes from Hypogeococcus pungens, assembly GCA_018107765.1. Classification (NCBI taxonomy): domain Eukaryota; kingdom Metazoa; phylum Arthropoda; class Insecta; order Hemiptera; family Pseudococcidae; genus Hypogeococcus; species Hypogeococcus pungens. The sequence goes on along the minus strand of JAAOIU010241023.1, from coordinate 15,172 downwards.
ACTATCAGAAACGTAAATTAGAAAGATGACAACACTTTACCTAGCTTGACTCGTTAGCTTGGCAGCTTCGGCTTCTAACATGCCTTCCAAGTACACCTTCCTTTTAGTGTAGTATTCTAGACGAGCATCGAAAAACTCTCTGAGTATTTGCGTAGCCGAATCGTACTTTCGAAGCACACCATATCGGTCGAAGGCGCACTGTAACGCACACGAGCGTATAATTATACGATATTCATTAGAAGGAGAAGAAAGTTGCACAATCGAATAAGTTTAGCTTGCTCACCATCGACGTAGTAGACATGGTGCTTTGCAATTTGAAAACTTTATGCAATCCTTCTAACTCGGCCCTTTTTAATTTCTCTCTCGTCATAAATACTTGGAATTTGACAGTTACATCGGTATTGTACTCCTTGTAATCGCTACATACGGAAAAAGTAAAATAAAACGAATGTAAACACAGATGAAATTCTTATGTTTGGTATTGTACGTAAAATTTACGTACGTAATGAACGGAGTAGCTTTTACGGCCTTTTCGGCTTTATCTTTTGTTTTATCGGTTTTATCGCCTTTATCTTTTTCTTTATCCTTATCACCCGGATTCAAGAAATTGTCTAGTACATTTTCTTTATACGCTTGAGTCCACGTTCCAACAGGTAATTCGGTGATTTCAAGTTTTTCGTCGCTAACGATACCGATTTCGCCGCTCGTGACGAAACGTGTTTCTCCTAATTTTTCGATTTCTCCTCGGAAATTTCTGTACCACGGTTTCTGAAAATTGATGTTTCATTTTAGCATGGGAATCGTAATAAAATACTTTATTTTATCGTGTCAACGACAAATTACCATTGGTACTGGATCGTCGCCACGAATCATACGCTGTAAATTCTCAATAATTTCCCTCGGGTTGTGATTTGGGATTTTGGTCATCCAACCGGTTCCGATACCTTCGGCTCCGTTGACCAGTACCATAGGTATAATGGGCATGTACCATTCGGGTTCGATTTTCAGATTGTCGTCGCGCAAGTAGTTCAACAATGGATCATCGTGAGGGTGGAAAATTAACCTTGTCAGCGGACTGCGAGCAGATGAAAAAATTGTCGGCATTACGAAAGGTTTCAATTTTCAAGAAATTTGCATTGTGATGACGTAGAGAAAGAATTTATATGTACTAAAAAGTTTGAAATAATTTTTCACAATGATAGGAATTTACACCATCCGAAATATGCAATATGCCCTTGAAACCTCGAAATATGCAAGATATGCAAAATCAAGATGCGTGTCTCTGAAAAAAAAAATTTGAGCCTAACAACGTGGTAATATTTAAAATGATGGAAAATAAACTAAATCATTCATTTTCCCAATAAAACACTTGAAAAATAGTTGAATCGAACGAAAAAATTTTTGATTGTATTTTAGCAGGATTGCATAGGCGCTCACAAAGAGTAGCGGAGGTAGCGATGCTACCTTATTAAATTTTACACTAAAACTCCAAAATTAAAAAAAATTAAACAACATTGAAAAATAGATTATTCACTTAAAAAAATTGAGAAAATTCAAAATTAGGAAAAAATTTAAAATTGAAGAATGTGGAAAATTTTTAAAATTTCCAAAAATTAAAAAATCGAGACCCAAAAAAAATGAAATTGAATAAATACTAAAACTTCAAAAATGTTAAAGAATAAAAAATGTCGTAGGTTTTTCAAAATTTGGCAATTTTTAAAAATTACAAAATTTATAAAATTTGACAATTTCTCGAATTTTAATTACTAGTAATTTCCCAAAATTTATTTAGCAATTTTTCAAAATCTGACGGTTTTCAATAAACCATTCATTTTTCAAAATTTAACGATTTTCAAATAATTATCAATTTTTCAAAATTTGTCAGTTTTTCCAAATTCCTCGACTTTCTAAAGTTTACCAATTTCCCAAAATTCTTTGATTTTCCATTATGTTCCTTAGGATCTTTTTTAGCTACCTTATGAGAAACTCTGCGAGCGTCTATGCAGAATTGTCATTATTGATGATTGAAAATAGCTGGAAAATGGTGGGGCGGAATTTTCGAAAAATCGCGAAATATAGCCTAAAAAGTCAAAATGGTCGAAATATGCTCTAAAAATGTCGAAAACATGCATGATATGGGATATCTAAGTGGGATCATTTTAAAGAAAATTTTATGAATCGCAAACATTTCCACAACACACATTGACGCAGGCAAACGCGAAATTTTTAAATTTTCCTCATAATAAGCAACTAACTTACCTTAGTTTGGTGAAAATATAACGAGGGCTGGCAGCATCTTTGCCGCCTTGTAATCTCGTACCGAATTGACCGTTGGGTTGTAACAAGTTGATATTGTTGCTACCGACGTAATTTTGGGCTAAATTTATAATAGTTGACATTAACGACGTTTCGCCGTGATGATAGGCCGACAATTCGGCTACAGAACCGGCCAGTTGCGCTACTTTCAGTTCTTTCGTCAAGTTTCTTTTCAAGCAGGTAAACAGAACCTAAGATCGAGAGAAAAGTGATGAAAATTTCATTTAAATCAGATCGTAATTTTTCAAGGTTTTTTGTTTACCTTTCGCGAACCGGGTTTCAGGCCGTCCATCATGGATGGGATTGATCGTTCGTTATCCATATTACTGAACAATACCAATTCCTTATTGATGAAATCCTTGTACGTGACCGTTTTGGTATCTTTACCATACAGATATTCTTCTCCGAGTCCAAGTTCTTTACGGCGCTTAGTTTCCGTCATCCAGTTGGTAAGCCAATCTTTCCTGGCTTCAACCATCTTTTTACTGAAGGCCTATTTAAATTACGAGACGTTAGTACTTTTTCGTCAAGAAAGAAAAAAAATAAAATACGAAAAATACCATGGTGATATGCGAGTCGTCATCGTTATCTTTATGCAAGAATTTAATCCGATGCCTCGTCATGTTCGAGAAATATTCCTTAGCTTCGTCCGACGTCGAGGTACCCAAACCTATAATGATATATCATTTTATAGCGACATTTTCAACTTGAAAAAAGTGAACGAGTTAGCAATACGAAAATAAAAACCTTTGTAGTATTTTATGGTGAACTTATTCCAGTTTGGAGTGTTATTTTTCCATTCTTCGAATTCCGGTATGGAGAAAAAGCTAATTACCTCGTCGTTGTTTCGACCATGTTTTCTGGTAGCCTTAATAATCGGCGTGATGAACTCTTCTAAAAAGTCCATCTTCAGAAGACCGGGCCAGTTGTGATGAATAAAATTGATGATTAACCCTTTAATATGCGAACCATCCTGTAATAAGAAAAGATCATGTATTATGCGGAAAATACAATTTTATTCTCCTCACAGATTGATAATTTACCTGATCTTGATCAGTCATAATCATCAATTTACCATATCGTAACGTTTTCATGTCTTCTTCGGTTTCGTATTTTTTACGATACTGTAAACCCACTATTTTAACTATGTTGTTGATTTCAGCATTATCCATGATCTAGAAGAACAAAAAAAAATATAAATATATATATATCACAAAATATGAAATATTACCTAAGTCGAAAAATATTCGATAATTTGTCGGAAATATTCACCTGTTTGTGCGAAGCTTCTCGAACATTTAACAGTTTACCTCGCAGGGGAAATACCCCATAATAATCTCGACCAATAACACCTAATCCGGATACAGCTAACGTTTTAGCCGAATCTCCCTCGGTCAGAATTAACGTACATTTACGAGAGTTTTTCGTACCGGCTTCGTTAGCATCTTCAAGCTTAGCAACTCCTGAAATTATTTCAAATTTTGCTTGGTAAAAAAAAAAAAAAANAAACCAAGCAGCGAAATCAAATCGAACCGCAATTTTACCTTTCAGTTTACTCTGCTTCTTCCCACTAGTCTTATCGAGTTGAGTTTGTTCTTTGAACTTGGCCCATTGTTGTATAGCATCTTTGATTCCAGAGGAGACCATCTACGCCAAAATATACAGCGAGTTGACATTTTGCAAGAATGAACATTACCGATCAAACGCAGATACCTACTTTCTTAGCAAATTTCTCATCCATCTTATACTTTGAACCAAATTTACTCGCTTGCAATGTCATGTTTTCTTTAGTTTGGGAATCAAATGTGGGATTTTCGATCAAACAATTGACAAACACCCATAAATGATTTTTAATTTGGAACGGTTTAATTGTGGTTTTGCTCTTCGGTCCTTTAGAAAGAGCCTCGGTAAATTTCTTGACTATTGCGTCCGTAACGTGATCTACATGACGACCTCCCTGCATGGACAGTAAAACGTGTTAGTCAATTTATTCATTACGATTAACGAACTGAAATTTTTTCCGAGCTTACTTTAGTGGTAGCGATACTGTTGACAAAAGACATCTGTTGAAAACCTTTTTCTGATAGAGTAACCGCGACTTCCCATCTTTCGTTAGTGTTGTCGTGAAATATCATGTTATCATTTTCATTTTCACCTTTCACATACAATTGTACGTAATCTTTGAATGATTTGACCTACAGGCATGAAAAAGTACGTTAATTTAATACTGAATGAAATTCAGTAACTCGACAGTAGCGTAGCTGATACTAACCGGGAGCCTCTCTCCGTTGAGGAATACTTTCACACCTTTGCTAGACGCTGCGACATCGTATGCTCTTCTCGTCATCAAAGCGACGATACCTTCATCTAATTTATTCATATTAAATTTGACTAAATCAGGCGAAAAGGTGACTTTAGTGTAATCTTCGGAGGAATCTTTGACCGACGGTGCGGTGGTTTTCGACATATTATCAGTCCAAGTCTGTGCAACAGGCAGAATCATCATGTAACGAATCGAGTAAAAACAATTACAAGCAGCGTTGGCGAAATAATACATACTTGCTTGAATTTTCTTTTGTATTCTTTACATGCGGTTTCTACGGTGAACTTGGTGCTAAAGATATTACATAATTTGGCACCATAACCGTTTCGACCACCGGTTACTTTCTTATCATCGTCGTCGTAGTTTGAACTGGTCAGCAGGTGGCCAAATATCATGGTTGGAACGTACATCTTTTCATCTTTATGTTCTACTACGGGAATACCCTTGCCGTTATTCCATACGCTTATTTCATTTTGTTCCCTACAAAAAGCAATGAATCGCGCTAATTTTAAAAGAATATTTTTCCCCATTAGTTTGGTATGGAAGGTTCGAAGACGGAATTAAGATGATAAATCATTGATTAGTCCCCTAATCATCAACTCTTATTTAGCAGTGCTCTCGAGAAAATGTCAATAATGAGAAAAGTTGCATCGTAAAATTACCATAGTATACACAAGCAAATCAATACTCACGGATTGATAGTGATTTTAATACAATCCATTTTTGGATCACGTTGCTTATTATCAGCAGCATTGACTAAAATTTCGTCAAATATTTTATACAAGCCGGGAACGAATTCAATTTTCCTTAAAACCATGTGTTTCAATTGTTCATCATAAACCCACATTTCTTCCGTAAGTTTTTCAACGGATCCTGTAAAAAATAATGAAAATAAGAAAAATGTTCTAAACATAAACATCCGCAGCCGAAATGTTTATTACCGATATATGTGTCCGGTCTGAGAAGAATATGTTCCAGTTGCGATTTCTTCTGATAGATTTTCTCAATCATTCCTTTGGGTTTCTTCTTGGCTGCGGAAGCCGCATCGCCTCCACCGGCATTGTAATTGCCATTTTGCAACGGAGTGCTGCTAGCTATCGGTTCTACAGCACTCATCTTGATACTGTAAATAAATCGATATAAGAATAGTCCATCAAATGCAGATACCGGTCAAACTGTTTGTTTGGCTTGCCAAGGGAAAGTAGTGAATAAGAATTTTATATCAACAATTGCAGAATGGCCGATATCGATATTTCATTTCATACATTATTGTCACCCATTTACAACTACGGCATTTTTCCCGCGCAAATGCCTATCTTAAAAACGAGTTATAAGGTTCAAAGGAATGTTGTACTTACGTTTTTTTAATAAATACAGTCGATACGAAATAATTCGTACTAAAAACGCTTCAATGAAACTGGAACAAATAGACGCATTTTTTACATTACAACAAGTTACCTAATTATTCGCATTTTCTCTCGATATAACTGAAATATAACCGAAAATTGCTAAACGTTTTCTTTTATAAAAATAATTCAACAATATAATACAATGGACGAGGGCAAGACTGATAAATCAAGAATTCAAAATTTTCCGTTATGAACGTAAGCTAACCAGAAATGTGAAAATTACCATTCAAACTTTTCGATAATTTTTTTGAGAAATTATTTTGTGATGAATTTGCAAAAATATCAAGTAACTATATTTTTTCAAATATGAATTAAAATTTTTTACAGTAACTATCCGGTTTCATCAAATATTTTGCAATTTATTTTCCGATTTTTAAAAGATGGGTTCGTATTATTCAATATAGTTGGTAACACTGGTTCATAACCTATCTGATAGATGCAAATAGATGTCGCGCAAGGCGCAAGCCATGACAAAGATGCGTCACTTTTTCGTTTTTTTAAAACACGAATCAACCAATAATTTAAAATTGGTTTGCGCCTTTGAGTTTTTACTACCTAGTACTTTACCCGTGAATAAATAAAAAAATGCTGGAAATAAATCAACAATGAAACGAATTGAACTGATTACTGGCAGTAACCAATGACCTAGACAAAAAATAAAAAAGCAATAATATTTGATATCGTGAAGCGAAATCTATTTATTAAACATTTCTCGCAGCTTTGGACTTTCAATGGTCCCAGCCCTCTCCTCATTTCTCAATAAAAAATAAGATTCATTATCAATATGGAAAAAATTCATGGACCGAACATTTTAAAAATTTATTAAGCATGTGCTTATTAAGTACCTATTGAATATTAACAACATACTTTACAATAGGAAAGTATTACCTATATTTAAGATCATTTCAAACCAACTCAATGATGAGTATGCTTAGGTTATGTTCATTTTAATACTTCACAAATTTTTAGACTTAGTCAATCTATCGATTATGCTCCCAATATAATAACCATTTTTTCGTCATTTTTTTAAAATCATGAAGTAGGTGAAATCGGTTACATTGTATTTACTTTTCCAACTCGCACACGGATAAGAAATATCATTTTAAAAGTTCCGGTGTTCGAAATAACTATTCTCGTTTTTTTGTTTTTCAAAATCGCGAGTAATTTTAGGCATTTAAATTAAATAGGTAATCATACTATTCGAGAAATATCTACGTCAGAATTTAAATTCAAGCTTTAATTGTACACCGCGGACATGGAATTACGTCTAAACAAAGTAATCAGATATATCCGCTACGTTTACGAACAAAGAAATAAAACATTTTCAATCGTAATATCAAAAAATTTAAATAACACGTAGGTACCGATAGATGAAGTATTTTTATGAAAGCACCAAACATGAAAGTTGCCGAACGAAATAAAACAAATTATATACAGAAATTAATAATTATTCGCCATCAACGGTTCTTTGGCATTCTAATATCGAGGTTACCTTCGCCAGTTTGTTCTGGATTATTTGAATCGATGTTGGTCTTCACAGGCGTCGAATTTGTCGAATTCGATCCACCAAAAATGTCACCAATCAAAACGTCAACATTGTCGGTGGTGCTCTGCGTATTTAGAGTTTGAGAAACTTTTTGAGTAGACGTAGGAAGCGTGGTGAATTTCGCATCGGGTTTGTTTTCTGGAATTTTCGGATTGTTAGTATGGCTAGTAACGGTGGGGAAAGGTTCTTCGTGGTGATGACAATCAGGGTGGTGGTGGTGGTGAGGTGGAGGAGGATGTTCAAAATTATGATGGTGATAATGATGATGATCGGGCGGCGGAGGATAGGGATGATGGGGATGGTGGTAATCATGGGGTGGTGGTCCGAAATCAGGATGTGGATGGGAATGCGATCCGAAGCCATCATGCGGTGGTGGATGCGGGGGTCCAAAAAAAGCATCTCCTTTACCTCCTAATGTTCCACTTGGCTTTCTCGAGTCTGTCGATGAATTTTTATAATTAGTAGTGATTGTCAACGATGCTAAACCAAAAGGCGCGTTTAGGACTGTCTTACGGCTTCCGTCGGTCGGAGGAACTGATTCTGCATTTTTATCTGTGGATCCTTTACCAAGTTTGAGATCTAGGTTGATGTTAGACGGTATGATACCGCGTTTGTGAACTGTAAAATAAAAAATACTGCGTTAGAGCGGTTAGAGGCAACTCTTCTAGAGGTAAGATTTTCGATAACACACGCATGATAAGACGAATGGTACATCTCCACTTATTGTTACGTTGAAAGCTGATGCTTAATGGTACCGGTCTATACTCTTAGTAAGTACAAGGGTTTTTATAAAACGAATATTAAACACAATACGAATCATCAGTCCATAATAATGTATTCTTGGATAACCATCATTATGGTAGGTATTCGTTGCGTTTTAAATTTTTTCAGAGGTCAACTGCTCTCTTTCCACATTTCGCAAAAATATTCGTTCCGTTTGAATTGATGCGAATTACTCCGGACGGAAGAAATCTCTTCCGATATTTGTGGTTAAAAGTGGTAGACGGAGGTCAGCCACGACGAATTTAGAAGTTCCCCATAGTTTGGGTTCCTACGCTGTAAGGTCATCCAAATGAGAGTGGAGTAGGGTACTTCGTTTTGTTCATTTATAAAGTACCTAGGTAGGTATACACTTGGCTCAAATTGAATAATTTAAAAGTTGGAACCTTCATTATTACAAATATTTTAGCGAAAGATTGAAGTAATTAACGCCCTGCATTACGAACCATTGAATGAATGAAAAGTCTTATAAACTAGTAAGTATTTAGAGGCATAAGTAAGCGAGTGCCAAGGCAGTAACTACTGCCTTGGCAGTTTGCCCGCAAATGAACTAAACATTTTTGGCTGTATCTCTATCTATACACTTTGTATTTTGTAAAAACAGTAGTTCTAAAACTTGCGGATGCTTCGAAATTTGAATTACTTATCAATTATCATGTTTTTCATTTTTTGACTACAAAGTTAATATCACTTACGAATATCTAAGCAGGACGCAGATAACGTAATCAAGTTCGTTTTCCACCAATTAGGTACCTACCTACACTTAGAATTAATACGCTGCCCGCGTGAATATTTCTCGTTAAAAAAAAAATAATTAAAATTGAATTGATCAAAAAACCCATTAGATTACCTACGCTTACATCATTTCGTAGGTACCACGACAACAACTCGAAAATCAACATAGTTCTCAATTGACCATTAAGTTGCATAAGTAATTATTACCTGAAGCAGCATTAATGTTGGAAAATACCACCAAAATGGACAACAACAATAAGTAAGAACGATACATAGCTCTGCACTACAAACACATCACATTAGAAACGATCAGCTACCCGTATCTGTTTACTCTTTATAATAGATTAATTTGAACCGCGTTGAATCAGATGATAACTGTATTTAAACCAGTTTCAGCAACGACCCGATGAACAGTAGGATAGAGTGAGAGTCACGGTCAACTAATAAGTAGCGTCCTGTGGTATTTGGGAATTTCACATGTATCAGAATCTTATCAAAAATCGATTCACCAGCACAATTCACTCCCCTCCAACAACTTTTTACAATGTACATTAGTTTACATTTTTTACAACGAAAATGTTGACGTGAGGGGTTTCAGCAGGTACCTATCACAGGAAACGAGCTGATTATATCTATGCGTGCAATGGCATGGGGGTAGAGTAGATTGAGTAATAGGTACTTAGCTATAGATTCTGTAGATTTTAAACATATATAGGTACTAAGTACACTACGTTACCTAGAAATAAAAATTTGAAAATGAAACCTGGAAGAAAAAACCAATTTGATAAGTTTTGTGTTCAACGAAGAATTATTTTATTCTACGCACTCTTAAAGCAGTGATTTATTTTTATTTTTCATCAATAGTTACGATAACAAAAAATTATCACAATAACCTCGAATCAGACATCTAACCTGTGCATTTGCCTCATACGTTGCCTCGGTAGTGATAATTAGACAATTCTACATTGATATAGACTACTCGTGCTTACTTTAAAGATAGATGAAATTATTATTGTGTCTATGCAAGTATTACAGAGGAAAATATTTTTAGCAGCAAACCTACCTGTAGGGGGTTTTCTTCATTTATGTGGGTATGAATCATTTATACTCTGTCCAAAATAAAACTACCCGTCAATCAAAGGGACATTCACAATCTCCTTCAAAGTACTGCAATATTTCCTTTATATTCATATCAGTTAATTTCATATCAAATCAAAGAAAAGAAAAATAAAAAATAAAGAATATTACGAAAACGTGAATCAATTTCGTACGTTTGGGGACTATATTTCCTGTGCTGCGTTACGATGCACTGCGTGAATCGACGGTTTTTCCTTTCCCCTCGGTACACCGGGTACACCGAAATGTCCCCTGGATTTTGATTGACGGGTAGTCTTATTTTGAATAGTGTATATCGCCATCATTTCAAGTTGATTTCATAATATATTTTCTAATATGTTCGAAGCACTATTGTAACACAATTGAGCAAACGCGTCAAAAATGTGTATTTCAAGACGAAATTCTTCAACAAAACTGCGTGAATATTATGGTCACATCTTCACGTCTTTAAGTGTAATTTTTTTTTTACGTCATCGTAACTAAATTACGTAAAATAATATACATTATACTAAATCGTTTGGCTAAATTCCAAACCTGAAGGAAAAAGATAAGATGCAGGTAAAGTACCTACCTAATTCAAATCAACCTGATTAAAGTCAACAGCAAAACTGATAAAAATTGGATGACCGTTGCGATGAGGTACAGCTTCGGGAAAATCCGCTCACTTCAAGCGCATATAATTAAGAAAATTAAAATCAGCCAGATAATCCGGATAATCGTTTACATTTTCTTTTTTCATTAACCTTGAGCGTGGGTTAATGCACAAATGAATAAAAAATTACCAACTGGTAAACATCTAATAACAGTTGGGCATCTGCTTACTGCTTTGCATAAAAATCTGAGAGAACATAATTATTTCAGGAGGTTGTAGGTACCTACACGGAATACTTAGTACTCGCAAATCGCAATTATTCCTCGTTAATTTTGTTTTCATTTTACGAAGTAAGAAAAATCACGACTTCGCAAACCAAGTTCGGTACATCGGAAAACGTGCTGGGTTCAACGGAAAAATATTTGCAATAACGGGTGATTAATTGAAAAAAATCCAACGCTTATGAGCGTAGATTATGGAAATTCGCCAGTGTAAACTGATATTCAATCTATTACCCTAAACAATCGTAACGTGTAAACAAATCGAGGGAAATTCCAATGAAGTATTCGTTATACTCCCTTTGTCTGGTGTTACCTATGATATTGCAATTCAGAGAAGGAAACTTCCCGGGTTGGCCGTTAAGTATATATTCTTTCTACATTGCCATCGTCTTTTTTGAAAAAGCCAAGGTACCATTTCTTTCCACTATTTTCAAATCAGGAACTAAATCGTCCGTTACAAATTATGAGGTAAATATAACGAGATCATAATTTAGCTTCTTCTTGGGAGAACGAAAAAACAAGAACTACGAATTGACATTGAATCTACGATCGATTGTTTACTAACACCTACAGCGCAAACGAAGACAGGATAAACAAAATAACTGGCAGAACAAAGATCAACGAACTCTGCGGTAAAACGTAGATCTTGAAGGGCAAAGATAAGATCAAGCTTAGCTGATGCAGATACACTAAGTACATAGGTAGATGCCCATAAAAGTGGCATAAAACCATCCTGCGACGCAATGTAACGAGGATTTCTGACGTCTCCGCCTTTACTCGGATTTTCACTCAACATTAATCCGTGCGAATAATCTCGGAGAAATGACGCATCTTCAACGCATACTTAAATAAATCGCCACTGTTAATTACCCGAAGGGAAAATGACGTCGGTGAATTCAAACTCAAGGTCATTAAACTAGTTGGTCAGTTACTTACATTTTACAAACAGCAGAAGAAGACCAGGAAATACGGTAAACTACAACGGAAGAGAGACGCGAAGTAATAATTTAAAGCGTCCAACCAGTTTTCTTCGCAAAAAACCACCGACCTTGGGTGGTGTGAATGTTTCCTAGAAGTTTGTGGTGTACTTTGCTCTTCTGTCTGCATACCCACCCGACCTGGCTGAAGAATACACTTATAAATACGCGGTGGTTTATAAAGATAGGCAGTAATTATTCACCAGCGTAATTTCATTTCGGTCAGCGAAACGATCAAGTTGACGGGGCCGAAGTAGGTATACTGTGCACAGTGCTCAACGCGAGTTTGAATTTTCATTTCGATAGTCGGTAACGTTCTGGAGATTTGTGTTTTTCAAAATGAACGCTTCGTCGTGTTTTTTGGTGGTTTGTGTAGCGTGCTGTTTCATCGCTGCGAGCTGTTCTCCTGTTTTATTGCCACAGGTTGCCGTACCTTTGGGTGAGTTTGTTGATTGTTTTATCACTTATTATTTTATTAAAATGATTCGCCTTTCTTGAAATATTTCCGCGAAAATGTGATCCGAGTTCGGTTTTTTCATTTTAAAATGGGGTAAATGATTCGATCAGAAATACCTGGGCATAGATACTGACCGCGAAATTCGTACCTATTTATGAGGTTGTAGTCTTCGTAATTTACAGTGAATTCCGCTGAAATAGCAGAAAAAATATTCCAAATAAGTGTATAAACGTGTGTTGCGGTTGGGTATTCTTCATGGTCGGTTCTCGTGAACCAAACTCGAAATCTGACCACATAGTTTCATCATATTATCGGGTCATTATTCTACGTCTAAAACAATTGAAATTTTACTCAATCTCCAAAAAGATATCTCTACACATTTTGATCACGAACTAACCAACCTCATCTGCACGGTCTTGATTACAGAACAAGAAATCGCATCGCTACCCCAAACACAACCTCTAGCTAGACTTCAAAGATCTCCGGAGCCAATCTTTGGCCTACTTGGATTTAAATCACATCATCACCATCACGGTGGAGGCTACTACGAAGGCTACGGCGGTCATCATCACCACCACGGTCATCACGGTGGCGGATACGGACACGGAGGCTACAACGGTGGTGGAGTTGGATTCGCCGGAAGTTCAGCTCAGGCCGGAAGTTTCGCCGGTAACGGTGGCGGTTTCGGTGGAGGTGGCGCCAGTCAAAGCCACGCATCTAGTAACGCTGCCAGTTTCCAAGCTGGTCCATTTTCTGCAAGTTTCTCATCTAGTCAAGCTAACTCCAACAGCAATTCGTTAGGCGGATTCGGAGGGTAAGATGAGCTTTCTCTATTGAAAAAGAAAAAAATCCAAACGGCAAGTTTAGATTAGGTAAATGGATAAGTATCCTAATTTTTCGTTTTTGATTTCTGTTTCAGATTTTACAGAAGAAAATAAGTTTTGTAACTATCAACTCGGATCAATGATATCGTAATATGTAACTTATTTAAAATAAAACCATTTTGTACGTGTTTTTTTTTTCTTAAAAAAATATATTTCATGAATTTTGTTAGTTCGTTGCATAAAAATTTTGGTAACTTTTTGATAATTATGGCGTAAGTATAGATTTATACTTTATTATCTCAAAAGTAGCATTGATACGAGCCACCATTTCGACGCTAAAATATTTCGAGCCTTAGATTAATTTAAAAAAATAATAATAATAATAAAATCATAAAGCATAACAGCGATAAAAATAAAAATATTTGTCGAAAACTACACCATCAAATTGAAGAGAGCCAATGGCCTATGAACAGTAAACAACATTAGGCATTGGCCAATTTAATATTGTTAAGCTTTTCTTCATTCGGCTTGGTATCATTCGCGCTGTTAGACTTCTTGACCGGAAACAGTTGAGTACGTTGGGTTCTTGAGTTTGGACTTTTATTTCTTATGTTCAGATTTGACTCGACTGTGATCTCATCGAAAGCTACTCCGTAAACTGAAACAAAACACAAACTATTGAAGCATACCTAAATAATAACAGGTAACTAAAGAAAAAAAAAGTTTTCGGCAATTTCTATTAATAAAAACTTAACATAGGATTTTTCTCAATCACTTAATAGACCAAGCAGCCGTAGACGCGTTTACATAGTAAGAAATTAACCATTTCACACGAACCCATTCATTTCAACAAATTACCGCGCAGATATTAAATACCGCAGCGGCTCTGGGTAAGATTATATGTAGTTTTCGGTCTGGAGAGAAAGCCATAGGCCAAAGGAACATAATTTCATCAACACCGGCCAATTGAGTTGTAAAATGTTTACAAAGAATTTTTATGTGCATCGGAAAACACGCAGAATAATTCTCCGCATGAAACTGCACCATTCAAGTACCTAATACTAAGCCCACAACGTTATAATGACCGCACCGCAAACACCCATTCGACATGTACCATTATTAACATTTTTTTATTACATCGTACCTGAACCTATAACGCATTAATTTTCTTTATGATACTCGAGGGAAACCGGGAAACTGTTCAGAGCAGAAGAAAATATGTAGTAGTGTTAAACCATTCGTAGATACCTATAGTATATAGGTGTTATTCGTACTTAGTTTATCTCCACAGGACGGTTCAAATTACCGCGCTAATGCGAGAGAATATCAAAAGAACAATGTAACACACTCAACCGGGTAAATAAACGAGCGAAATTATACGGTCTTTTTTATTTCGAGACATGATGTTACAGTTCATAATACTTTCAGGAGATTGCCATTTCCTCCGGTGGATTCGGATTGATTTTTTAAATTTTCTTCAAATGTTCATTTTTGCAAAATATTCAACTCTCTCAAAATTTTTAATTTTCTTGAATTTTCAATTCACAAAAAAATGTTTAATTTTTAAGAAATTTATCAATTTTAAAAATTTGTAAACTTCAAAAAATGACAATTTTCTCAAAATTTTCACGTTTTAAAAAATTACATAAATATTTTCTCAAATTTTTATTTTTTAAGAATTACAAATCTTTTCAAAATGTAGTATTATCTATTTCAATTTTTCCATTTTCATAATATTCATTTTCTTTGAAATTTTTCAATTTTTTGAAAATTTTCAATTGATGCTTGAATAGAAATATAATATATATATATATAT
>JAAOIU010240956.1:13633-28824 GCA_018107765.1 Hypogeococcus pungens | reverse complement strand
GTACCTATCTAAGTTGTTTAATTTTTTAATTTTTAGTGCACTAATATTTTTCAATGTTTGAAATTTTCAATTTTTTAAAGTTTTTCATTTTTAAAAAATTTTTGGATTCTCAAAGTTTTCAAATTTCTCAATTTCTAATGTTTTTCAATTTTTTAAAAACATTTCTCCGAATACATCAATTTAGTGAGGCTCGGCAATTTTAAAAAATTTGCCAATACTTCCGAAAAGTTACAAAACCCATCCTTGGTTTTTCAATGTCAGTTATTATTTGTTTTAAAGTTTCTGTTTAGAAATGCTCGTTTCGCACTTATTAGAGCCAACCTCTTTTCAACGATGCAAAAATTGACGCATTTTGAAAAACCGGCAAATTTCATAAAATTGACGTGTTTTGGGGAAATTAAAAAATTCTGATTAATTGAAAAATTTCAAAAACTTAAATAAAAAGTTTCAAAGAGTTGTAGTGTTTCAAATAAAAAGAGAAAAGAGAATGAGCTTATTTGAACTCGTACCTAATTACGTTATGTACATCGTTTTATCATTATCTAGGCAACACTAAGGAGAGGATAACAGACTCGCTACAGAATTAAAAAAAAACCTTTAAAAATTAAAAAATTGAAAAAATTTTAAATTTTAAAAAATTAAAAAATTTTAAGTAACTACTTCAAAAATTTTAAAAATTAAAAAATTTCAAAAAATTGAAAAGTTTCTATACACATATGATGCCTACCGACCCACTCTTACGCATTCGTAACATGGAAAAGTAAATACCCATGTACCATGTCTACAAAAATTAAAATGAACAAAAAACTGCAATGAACAATGAAGAATAAATCGCAAAAGCACACGTTCAAAAATCACCACCCTCCACAAAATCCTAAAAACAGGACTATGTAACAAGTAGGTGAACTATATAGGCGCTAGACGCTAAGTAGGCGAACATCATTATTATCAATTTTATTTTCATCACTCACAGTCACAAGCTATATACATACGTATATGTACCGGCTATGGGCCATGTGAATGTGAGTGTGAATGTGGGTAATCGATCACTGATTATCATTTTTTGGGAATAGTTTTTCAATTATTGTAATTTTTTTTCTAAAAGTTGCGGTACACTGTTACATTTTGCGTTGTGTCGAAATGAGCACAGAAGAAGTAAATTCGTCTTCACGTATAAAACCTTTGAGCGGTGCCGACGAAACAGACTACTATACATGGAGCTTTCGAATGCAGATACTCTTGAAAAGTGAGGAACTGTGGGATGTCGTGACCGCAGCTGGATTATGGTTTTATTTCCTGAAATACGTACACGAACCGGACTGGAATATAAAAAATGACAAAGCTATGAAAAGTATCTCTAGTAATGTTCACGATAACTGCGTACATATGATCAGTGAATGTGAAACTGCAAAGGAAATGTGGGATAAGTTATCTGAAAGATTTTTACCGCAAACTCCCAAAAAACGCTTGGAAATTGAAAAAAAACTTTCTGACATGAAATACTTTCTTAATGGAGATGATAAGTTGTTCAATTACATAGCGAAATACCGTGATTTGCTGAATTGTCTGAAGAAAATCAGCGGTGCCGTGGACGAGCGTATCTTTATTTTGAAGTTTTTAGAAAGTTTACCAAAAGAGTTTGAACATATTGTCTTGGTTTTGAAGAGTTCTGATGAACGCCTTAATTGGCCTAATGTAATAACTGATCTGCTGGAGCAGGAGAAAAAATTACGACCAACGTTACCGGATGTGGTGGATAGTACGATACACAGTGGTACTTTAGGTAATATGAGCATGAACAACGAGCTTAGGTCCACTGTGTGGCACGAAGCTTTGAAGCTGTTTGTAAGGGAATTATGGATTAATTGTTGTAGATCTTTTCAGTATTTTTTTAATAATCAACGTGTTATTATGGATCAATGACATCATTTTTTTCAAAACGAAGTATTACTTATATGAATTCAGTATTAAGTAAACAAACATTAAGTTAATGGATCATGTTAGGTAGTTGATGTACTACTTACTTCATAATTATGTAATATGTTTTTTTGTGTCGTTCATTGCTTAGTTGTTCGCAATATGTGCATTGGTAATTAGGTACCTCGATGTATGATGTGCTCTCGGGTATGCGTATTTCTACAATTTTTTTATATATATATATATATATAACGAGATGTACTTGAGAATTTTTCTTTGTTTAGGTACGTACCAGGGTTGCATTTTATTGTTTTAAAACTTTTTTTTTGTTGTTGTTTAAAGCGTTAAGCACACACTTCAATACACTTAGGGGTTAATACCTAATGTGTAAGCTGTGTTCGTATCAAGCGAAATTGTATACGATTCATTAATGGTTGATCTTGTTAATTTATGATGAATCAAAATCAAATAAGATTGAAAAGTGAATTGTACTGTATGTCATACGCACAAAGATCTATTAAATTGTTTGGTATAACATGTCCATTTAAGGATTCGATGTAAAAACGTGACCTGAAATAATGCTAACGAATTAAGAAACATAAAGCTTAAACATAAGTAAAGCCAATAAAAAACCAAACAAGGCGTGCGAATAAGCGATGGAGTCGATCAATGACCATTCATAGTCAAGCGAAGCATTAAGTCGTTCGATTTCTTATGATTGATCCAAGCAAAGGGTTGAGAAAGAGAGTCGATAAATTGGCAGTTAAAATTAACACACACAAATAGTATATAGAGCTGGTGCATTCGCGTTAAATGCTTAGCACCTCATAGGATTAACGAATCGTTCGTGTGTCGTGTTCATTCAATAAAACACTTCAAGTTGGTGTATCAAAACGTAAATGAAATGAATCAAAGGTGGAAGTTTGCAGTTGTTTTGGGCTTATTCTCAATCTTGGAGAGTATCTGCCCAATATCAGTGAATGCTAATCCAAGTGAGTTGTTTTCTTGTAGAAAAATTTGAGCTGAAATAACTTGCAGGTAGATACACTTAGTATTTAAGAACACGATAATTTATCTACATTACGTGTTTATGGCAGATGGTGAAAATTTGGAAAATCAAAAACTCATTATCAAGACATCTCCTCAGAAGTTTTCTGTTCCATTGTTTGGAGAAGTAGTATTACCATGCGAAGTAGAAAATGTAGGTAGGTATGGCTGAAAGCTCAAGCTGTACGCCGCTGTTGGTGATTTAGAAAACCAGTAGCCTAGGTATTCGGATAAGTGACAACATCACGACACTGAAGTATTCTTTTACTTCTTTCAAGGCAACGAAAATGTCGTATGGAAATTCTACGGCTACCAGCTCTGGGTAGTGATAAGTGAGGGTCAAGATGTGTTAATTTCGACTCGGAGTAATCACTTTTCAGTCAATAAGGATGGCAGCCTGCGAATAAGAAATTTCACCCTTGATCTGATTGGAAATTATACCTGTGAAATCGTTTTAAGAGATGTTGCCATTCAGCATGATGTTAGACTAGAAGGTTCCTTACAGATTTTGCCATTTGCATGTCGATCGATTTCTTCAACTTACGAGAAAAATTTTTAAAAATGAAATATTTTCTTGCTTTGACAGATCAAACGCCGAAATTAATTCTGATCAATGAAGGAGATAACCTCACTTTACCATGTCATCCAGCTCTTCGAAATTCTACTCTTGGTATCGTACTTTTCAAGTAATAATTCAACGATGACCATACAATACATACCAATTTCTTACAGATCTAATTGGAAGAGACTTTGAATGGCTTGTTAGGAATACCGTTCCCATATACTCGAACGGACGGCTATTACCGTATTTATTCCTGTACGATATTAACAACGACAGCTTCGCGGTTGATCATTCTACTTTGATCATTCGTCGGATGCAACATTTTAGAGAAAATTTAACCTTGACTTGTCATCTTCCACATCTTCACACAAATTTCACGTATGTTATTAATCAAATAAATCGAAGCAATTTCATCTCGACGTCACCTCACATCCAGCTTAAACCTCCAATAGACGGGGAACCTGTTGTTTTACCTTGTCGATTACCTGATAATAATCGTAATCAATATTCAGCGTGTGAGTCCTTCGTTGTACCTATGTTTTTATGTAAATATCTCTAAGCAGCACCTATTTCGAAGAACCGTCAATAAATTTGTTTCTTTTTTAGTAGATACCAGTTACATGTGGGTTAGGCAAAGGAAGACAAAGAACGACTCATTCGTTAAAGTGATTTCCTTAAATGATCGCATTCTCGTAAAAAATAATTCCGCCGGATTTCGCATCGCTGAAAATAGATCTTTGATTATTCCGAATTATAAATCAACCCCCTACACTCGATATAAGTGCCATTTTCAAACTGGGTCCTCTGTCACGTACTATACGTCGGAGTTACCATTATCGTTCTATGTTAGTCGAGAAGTGGACGACGACAATGGTGATAACCAAGGTATGTATGGTGATTTCTGCTGTTTAAAAACAAAATTAATTTACCTATCCATTATGCTTGGAATTTCCTCATGACAGGTACAGAAATTGAAAAAGGAGATGACAATAATGACGATAATGGAGGTAGGTAGTGAATTTTACTATTTATATTTATGAAAAAATGCGAGTAAATTAATCATTTATTTTTGATTCGACCCAATCGACTCAATTCCAGACAAAATAGAGAGCTTCATAAAACCTACAGTTCTCGTCACCAATATCGGAACCAGGAATTTAGTGTTGAACTGTCCCGGAGCAAATCACAACGGTAAGAATACGTACCTATATTTTTGCTTATAATAGGCAGTCCAACATTTATTCTAAGATGTCAACCATGAACATTCACTGAAACACGTTAATAAAATTGATGAACCAGAGTATGAGTGGATCCAGATGAAAATGTATCCAGAAGTTTTGGTCTTGAATGGAGAAAATTTCACTCCTAAACGATGCTGGCTCAACTGCGACGATTCATACTACGAAATTAACAACGATGGTTCATTAGTCCTTCGAATCGTGACTGGTTTCATGTTCGGCACGTATATTTGTCGTAATAGAATCACTGGTGAAATATTCGCTTATAATATTACTCGTAAAAGTGAGTAAATTTTCTGCCCTGCGTTGCATTGCTGGTGCATTTCATAGAAGCAATTTTTTTTTTTTTTTATCGGTGGCGAACCAAATTATCATTCATAAAATGAGTACAAATTTCTGTAGNTGTTTTTTTTTTTTTTTCAGCTGATATCAAACCAAATAAAGTCATTTTACTAGAGCATGGGGATAATGTTACGTTACCTTGTCCGATGAGCCATCCACGCGATCGTGAGTATAACCATGAAATTACCTCGAATCTTTTACGACCTCAAATCTGAGTGATTAAATTTATAATCGCTTTACAGGAGAATTGAATGTAATCAAATGGAAAATCGAGTCGGAAAGTGGCTCTTATCTATTGTTGTTTGTGGATGGAAAAATGGTACCTCCCCCTTGGCCTTCCGTTGCGAAGAACTCCCTTAATATGAATAAACTTGCTCATGCCAAAGACTCCTTGATTATTTCGAACTTTCACTCTGATTTGATTGGAAATTATACCTGTTCGTTGATTTATTCTGGCACAGAGTATTCGTATACACTTAAATTCAGAAGTAAGCATCCCTTTACACCCTGAATTGAGTATAATATAGAAATTATGTATTAATGCTAGGTAATTATCCAAGACATTTTTATTAAAAATTCAACTTAATAGGTAAGTACCCGACTTTTTTTAGTAAAAATGAAGGCTACGCTATCTTGAAAATATTTTTTAAAATTTTAAATTTTTTAGTGATCAAAAATCGTGGAAAAAAATTAATTTCACAAAAATTCCAAATTTTGAAAGTCTTATTTAACTAAAGAACTTTTGAAGCTTGCGTTTTTTTAAAATGAGAATTTAGAAAAAAAAAAAGTCGTACTTACATAACTACCTACCTTTTAATTGGAATATTTATTTGCTTATGTGACTAGAACAAGTTTTCTTATTGCCTTCTTAAATTCCAGTTTTTTTGCGTTGCCTAATTATCTGCTTTCTTTCCACCTTCCAGAATAATTGTGGATGAAACTACAATCTGTGCTTTGAGTCTTTTTTTCACGTACAACCATTTTTTACAGGTACATGAATCACTGGTGCCTACAGAAAATTCTGAGCCATGGGATATCTAATCATTATTACTTTCATAAAAAATAATACAATTACACTCATCGTGAAGCACACTTTTTTTTTGCTTTATTTTATTTTTTTATGGTAAAAATTCAACAAGTAAATTTGAAAAAGCTCCACTGTTACAGCGAGAACTCACAAATTATATAAGTTCACTAACTTGTTAGCTTTTGGGCCAACTCCTAACCCAAATCGATGGTTAGCTCACTTTGATGAAACCGGTCCTATGGAATTCATTTGCCAAATACCCACGAAACTTGCAAAAATAATGTACCCGACATAACGACCTTAGGCTCATAGTGATCTGCAAATCAAAACGAAGAGCAAAATTATCAAAGCGAAGTACCGTAGTTCAAAAACAGAACAAAGAAGTCCATTTTCTTTTCTTAACAAAATTGCAACATCTTGAACTTCATTTCTTACCTATGACTAAGCTTTTCTCTTCTATCAATTCATTCGAGCCGTATTCATTGGAAACTTCTAATTTAACACTGTATTTACCGTTTTCTAAGCTTGTAAATGTATGCGAAATTTCATCATCTTTATTATTGGCGGTAACCTTCTGGTTTGCTAGTTCTTTCCAAATATTTTCCTAAAGAATTGATGAAGAATCGGTACTACAAGTAAGTATTTAAAGAAAGTAAGTACCGAGTGCTTGTATTTTTTAGTGTCATTCTACTGCTTACTCCTATTTTTTTGACGGATATTTTATACGAAGAGATCGGTACCGAACTATTTGTGGTCCAATTGATAACTGTTGAATTGATCGATTTTATGATTGGCTTGGCTGGAGCGCCTGAAAATGTAGAAATTTGTTAATCTCTCATTCGACCATCCAAAATCAACAACTTTAAAAAAACACCATTTATCAACTCGATTTTGGCGCTTTCTGCGAAATTTCTCTGTGACTGGCAAATGTATGTTCCCAGATCTTCTTCTTTGACATTTTTAATGACCAGACAGTTCTCATGTTTTTCATTTTTGTAAGCGAATCGATCATTCGACGGGATCACTTTGTCGTCCTTCAACCAAATTACCTGAGCGAATGAAGATGAATGCTTGTGAAATTGAAATCATCTGCGGAGAAATTGGTTACAAGCTCGTCCACTTACATCTCTAGTAAAATCAAAAACGCAGCAAAGTTCGGTGCTGCCTTCTGCTTTACCCGTATACACTTTGGTTGATTTGGGAGCTATTCCTGGAACTACAACAAAATTCAGAATTGATTTGATCAAACTGAAAATCAAATAACCCTCTGATGGTCAAAAATAGGGTTTCGTTCATTCGGAAGTGCAGCAGCGTAGAAGTTGAAATTTTTTCAGTTGCTTGGATACCGAACAGGTAGGCCAACCAACTCCTTCAATCTTCCTCGTCAGACAAATTCCCAAGAGAGCCGTTTGGGTTGCCATTCTACGCCGCCAGTATATTATACGCCAACAAAACTGCTCTCACCAATTGTAACTGTCACTGACTTCGTGTCTGATGAGTAGCCATTATCAGCTTTACAGGTATAAATACCGCTATCGGAGTGAGAAGCCCGTTGGACAGAGTAAGTTTCATTTTTTTCAGATACAATCGTTCCTGCCGAATTTTCAGAATTCTGCGAGAAAGAAAAGAATAATTGAATCATCATCTTTACCCCATCTTGACAAATCATTCATTCTTTCGCTTAGAAATGAAACTTACATTTCTAGTCCACGTAATGGTGGGTGTTGGGTATCCTCTAGCACGACACGTCAAACTCAGTACTGATAAATTTTCGACGAATTTTTTAGAACTTATATTTTCAATGGTAACCGCTTCTGAAAACGCATAAGTACGAGTATTTTAAAAAATTTCAAATTTTTTCAACATTTGAAATACCTACATCTATTCAAACGTCACTTACGCTTTAACCCGACGCTATGGTTGATTTCCATTTTAAGGAGAGGCAAAAAACACTTGTATACTCCGGCGAGATCACTGGAAAAGTTCGCAATTCGTAGAGTATGATCTTTATCCGTCGAATAGACGTCTAGCGTCGTCAGTTTGAAGTGATCAATGAACAAGATACTATTGCTGAATTGCCACGCAACCGCTTCTTCGTCGGCTTTAAAGCAAGAAAAGCACAAATTGGCGTACAATTGATCAAAACCGCTCAAACTCCAAAGTACGTAAATCTACTCCTTACTGATGTTAATCACTTCGCAGGGCAGCTTTATTTCCTTCGAAAGTTCAGCAATATATTCCGTCGGTTGTGTTATGATAACTGGATTGCCTTTTTGTTTTGGCGGATCAGCTAGTGGATAATCCGGTGCTTCTTCTGACAGCGGTGCCGGAATTCCGTAACCTGTAACCAGAAAAAGTATGCGTGGAACCGAAAATCGAGAGGGCATTTCTGACGCGACACCTCTTCTTTTATTACAATGTTCTCGTAATGCTTTTAAGTACCTGCTTATAACTACGCAGGAAAAAAGCTTTTGTAATTTTTTTTAGATTTTCGATGGGGCTTGTTTTAGGCAAATCTTGCTTGGAGTATTTCAAGTAGGTTTCAATGTGAAGTCAAGTCCCACAAATAGGTATAATTTAATTTTCTTGATATCATATATCCACAATAACCGGAAACCGTAATATTATAAAATGGAAATACAGTATTAAATACCTGAATTGAATAGCAACCCGATAGTGGAAATGGTCAAAGCGAGTCGCATCTTGACGTTGAACTCGACAAAGTACACTACCCAATACCACCACGTCGAGCCTAGAATTATTTTAATAGATAATGAGAAAATACGACTGAAAAATCTCGAATAAAAACTTATTTTTAAATGGGAAAAATTGACTTTGAAACACGAGAAAAAAACCGCACGATCAACTAAAAATGTATTCTCTTTTTAAATATAATCACCTATATCGTCTAACGAAAGTTGACCTTTGAATGGTGGGAGATGATCGTTCGATATTTCATTAAATACTTAAAAGCAGAACCAGGCCATTTCTTAAGCGTATGAAATCAGTCAAGCGATTTTCTCACCCAGTCAATTCTTTCAATTCGAGAAAATTTCAAATTAAGAAAAAAAAATTAAATTAAACAAAAATTAAAAAAGTATAAATTAAAATTCCGGAGAAAATTTAAAATCTCAAAAAATTGAAAATTTTGATGGAATCGGCCATTTGGGGAAAATAAAAAATTTTGAGAGAATTAAAAATTTTTAAGAAATTCAAAATTTCAAAAAAAAGGTAAGATTTTTAAAAAAAATTGAAATTCTAAGAAAATTTGAAATTAGGGAAAAATTAAATTTTTTAGATGTAATTTGGAATTTTTTGAGATAACAGAAAATTTCAACAAAAAAAATGATAATATTAAGAAAATTAATTTCCAAATAATAAAAAAATTAAAAATTTCAAGAAAATTGAAAATATTTTTAAACATTTAAGAAAATTAAATATGTTGAAAAAATTGAAAATTTTGTGAAAATTAAAATGTACAACTTTTGGGTTTTGGAAAAAGTGAGATTTATGGAAAATCGTTGGCGCCTTCCACTCAACCTAGAGGTCCAGTGAGGCCTATGGTCTGTGGTGTTTTTCGAATTCAAACATTAATTAGATTTGTACCGCGGGAAAAAAAATAAAAAATTACCCTTTCCTCCACATCCACACCCAAGTTCCACGCAGTGAAAATTCCTTCTAAAATGATCCGAGCAGAACCCTGCTTAGCATGTGCACTTCATTATTTCAGATAGGTGGATAAGCAAATTGACGATCAGCATTTAATTAAACTATCTAAAAGAATCACGTAGGGTATCATTTTGATTGGATAGTGAAGTTTCTTCCCTGAATGCAGCAGATAATAAGGGAGGCAGGCAGCTAGCTCAATCTTAAATAGGTACTTACTATTTCGTAATGAAATTGCTTCGTCACTTAATTGAAAATTGGAATCCGAGGTTTAAATAAAAAAAATAATAAAAAAACCATCGTTGCAAACTGAGTATTGATAACTTGAAAACTTGAGTATCAAAGTACCTACCCACAATTTAGGTAAACAAGCTTGAGATAAAATTTTTAAAATCCGCCTCTTTATTTTTTTTAATTAGATAAAGATGAATTGTGAAAACAATTTTTAATAAGTGATCTCTCATTAAGAATTATGATCTTTTGTTTAGTTTAATTTGACACTGAACGAGTGTAGGTAGGTAGGTATTTTAACATTTAATCAATATGTACCTATATCATGCATACACTTGCGAACACGATCGAGTTACGACCATTAAAGTATTTTTAAGACGAAAATAACCTCAAACGGTCCGACTTTTTTTTTCAAATTTTTTTGCGTAGTGTATGCAAAAAGGTGAACATCGAAAGATTCAAAGAAACGTAATAAGGCGAACCTACCTACAATATAGATACTACCTATTGCTTATTAGTAGTAATTCTTTTATTGCACACTTATTTAAATCTTTCGATATTCATAGTTTTACGTACAAAGGGATGTAAGTATTCTAAAATTTCTCAATTTTTTAGAACCCGTCAATTTTTCAAAATTTTGTCATTGTTTCAAAACTCGCTAATTTTTCAGAATTTATTAATTTTTATATTTTATCGCTATAAATGTTGGAATATTTCTAAAATTCTCATACTTACCCCTCCCCCCTTCTCAGTTGAGAATTCTGGATTTATGCACTTTTCAGTTCTACTTTTGACTGCTTAGATAAATGAAGGAACGAGAACTATAATTATGATGAAGAGAGGGGAAACTATAACTAAGCAGGTTAAAATTTTTATTCAATTTATTTTAGTTCATTTGAATTATATTTTGGTTTCCGGATACACGAGTGGACATGGGACAGCGATATTGAAAAATATTTCATTTCGCGTGATTACTTTTCGTATCGCTGTCTCCGGTAACACTGCAACGTCGCTATCGCGGTAGGAGACGGACGGTTCTTTCACCTGAAATCCTGAACAGCGAACAGGTCGCGTCTCGCCTCAGTTTATTAACGTTAGCGCTCGTGTGTGTCGTGTGCTCGTATTGTACTGCGGTGTTCGATTAGGTACTGCAAACTCATTATTACGACTCTAATCACTTATATATATTTCCATGATTTATCTCCCTCCGAGGTTGCAATTCGCGTTCCAGTGTGCAATTAGAGTTAGTGTCAGTGTCAGTGATGGGTTCTAATTTCGACTCAGTTTGACATCGCATGATGTTTTGGATATTACGTAAACGTAAAAAAATAATGCGCTAATCGAGTACTTCAGTGTGATATGATTACGTAGTGATACTTTTCCCCGTGTCGTTTAAATGGTACAGTGGATATGTATAAGGTAGAAGGTTACCCTTACAAAAACGGGATGATGCATAAGGAAAAAATGAAGCCAAAATACGACTTGGAAGATTATATTTATGACGTCGAATCGAGAAGTTTGGAAAACGAAGCCGATCCTGAGGATATTTATGCCCAACTCCAGCAAAAGGAGAAGGACTTGATATTAGCTGCGGAGTTGGGTAAAGCTTTACTAGAGAAAAACGAAGAACTTAGCAGACATAACGAACGATTGGCTGAGGAGTATTCACAGAAACTTGAGGTAGGAATTGTGTTTTTCTCTTTGACGTACTTAGCACGTACATAGTACGAACGATGTCGAGATAACCATAATTTTAGTGTTATGTTTGGTGAATGGTTTCACGTTTTTGTATGCGTTTGTAAGTATTGTGTTTTGTGTCAAACATGATGCAGAGCTATTAGACATTGTTTATCTTGCATGTACTTTCATCGTCAGTGAAAATCTGTACGAAACGTGCAAGCTACGAAAATTTCAAGTGATAGGTATTTGTCGATGGTCTTCGTTTGTTTCTTTTTAAAATACCCATTTTTCTGAAGAAAGTTTCATTTGAATATTCGGTATAATTTCGAACGAATCTGTTTTATAAAAGTGAAAAAATTCCCATGGTCGTGTAAAACATTTGTCGATGTTGACTCACAACGTTAACGAAACCTTGCTCGGTATCAATTATGTAATTATTATGTACTGTCGAAATATCGCTTTAGAAACTACCATAGTCAAAGGTATGAAGTATGAATTGAATGTGATTGAATTTTTTTCAACTGAATTATTAGTATGTTCGTGCATGATTATATTCAGGTTACCGTACCAGTGCTTTTTTTCGACAAAACAGTGCACTCTCAATAGTCAATCTACAGTAAATTTTACAATTTTACATATTTTAGGTGACACGACAGTTATATCCTTCTCAGTACGAATTTACATATCGATACCAACGATGGCCTTCTCTTTTGATCTGCCATTTTTGAAAATAGAAAACCTGTACTCGTCCAGCACCGTGTACGAAATAATAGAAATTTTTACCTCTTCGATTATGTTTGTGTTGTTTTCGCACAAGTACATCGATCGTAATTGAGGTATCTACGCTTTGAAAAATAATGGCCTTCGTGTGTTTTGTATTTTTGACGTGATTATTGTTGAACATGGATGAAATACAGAAGGGCATCCTTTTCATACGGTTACGAAATCTCTCGCACTAAATTACGAGTGTTTCTATGACTTGAGAGAGCGAGTTTTCCAAGAATCAATGACTCTTTGTCAGGGCAGAATTGGAGTCCTTGAGGCTGAAATAGTGGTGTAGAATTTGAACAGAGACATGAACGTCTGTGCTGGGTGTGCTAAGTGTGCCTGAGCACTATTTTTTTTTTCCAGATTACCTACATGCTTTTCAGTGCTCGCAAGAATTTTGAGAAAATATTAAACCTCGGAAGAACTGAAATTTTTGTAAAATTGATTTTTTTTAGGAAATTGAAAAAATTGATACTTTTGAAAAAACTGAAAAAAATAAAAAACCAAAAAAAGTAAAAATTTCGAGAAAATTAAAAAAAAATAGAAAATACTCGGAATTTGGAACAAAAAAAAAAAAAATGAAAATTTTGAAGAAATTTAAAAGTTTGTAAAAATGAGAATTGGAAAGAAAATTAAAAATTTTAAGAAAATCGAAAAAATTGAGAATTTTAAAGTTTTAAAAACTGAAAATTTCGAGAAAGCTGGAATTTAAAAGAATTATTGATTGAAAAAGATTGAAAATCTATAAAAAAAAAATAATAGTTCCAAGAAGATTACAAATTCTGAAGAAATTGAAAAAATTGAAATTAATAAAACTTAGTCGGAAAACAAAAATTGAAGAGTTTTGGAAATTTTGAGAAAATTTCAAGAAGTATTTTGAGGAAATTGAAGTTTGAAAGAATTATTGATCAAAAAGAATTGAGAAATTATAAAGAAATTGTAAATTTCAAAAATTTTAAAAATTTTGAGGAAATTGGGGAAATTTAAAACTACTGTGAATTGGACGAAAATGAAAATTCTGAAGAAATTGAAAATTTCGAGGAAATGAAGCATGGTAAAAATTTTCAGGATATCGAAAAATTGAAAATTTTCAGGATATCGAAAAATTGAAAATTTTGAGAAACCGAGGCAATTGAAAATTTTTGAAAGACTTAAGATTGAAAATTTCAAAGAACTTGAGAAAAATCAGAAATTTCAAGGCAATTAAAAAATTGAAAAACTTTTGAGAATACGGAAAATTAAAAAAAATCAACTTCTAATGAACTGAAAAATTTAAAAATTTTTGAGAAAGTTTAAATTTCTGTAAGAGTTAAAAATTTAGAAAGTAATAGAAATTTTGAGTAAAATTTTAAAAATAATTATTCTTGAAAATTTTAAGAAATTTTGAGAAAATCAGAAATTTTGGAAAAATAAAAATTCTTAAAAAATTGAAAATTTGGAAATATTGAAAAATTGAAAATTTTTGAAAACGTGTGAAAATGTAACATTACAAAAAAATTGAAAAGTTGAAGCAAAAGAGCGAAAAATTTGGAAAAATCAAAAAAAAAATCAAAATAAACGAGTATTGAAAATTATGAAAGACGTGAATGTTCTGGAAAAATCGAGTATTGTTTTAGCTTCATTTCACTGGAAATCATTGGCACACTCTACTGAGAAGAGCCAGTAACACCAGCTGAACAGGGATTATTAAAACTTAATTGGAAAATGAAATAATATTTTACAAAGTTTTCTGTGTCAAATTTTAATTTTAATGGAGGAACAATTCTTTATTATAGTTTTTTAAAAACCTGTTTCCTATAAAAAATTTTTCAATGGTTCTTAAAATTGAAAAAAAGTACATATATTATACCTATTCTTGTTCAAATATTTCTATCGTTTTCCGAACAAAAATTGAAATAAAATCTCACAATTGAAAAATAGTGTTTTTTGACGGCAATTTCTTCAGTCTTGTAAAAAAAACTGATGCAAGAAAAAAAAAGATTTTTTTGTTAAATTTGCGAGTTGAATAATATATTCGTTCAATTATCAACGTCTTATGAATAAATCTCGTTCGAAAATGGAAAAATTACGTCAAGATTTCGAAAAAGTGCGGGAACTACTGACTTGTCATACCTACTTTTTTACTACCCAGATAAGACACCGGACGTGTTTCTGAATTTTCACCGCAAAAAACGTCAGTATTCCACTGAAAGGGAAAATTTTTGACATAATTTATGCGACGATTTACACGAATTCGGTATGGTGAAAAAATAAGATACTAAGTACAGACACAGAGCAAAATGTACCCAGTGAAAGCGACTCAGACGGTGTAAAATGTTAGCAATGTTAATTCCATCACGGCCGTGGCTGTTATTCCAATTGTAACAGCCTTCGAGTTTACCTACTTTAGCGACGCGAGGGCCCTACACCGGTTGTCATTTTATAGACGAGGCAGCACGCCAAACCAGCGCAAAAAGTAATACTGCTGGTACGGCGGTGGCGAAAAAATACCAGCGAATTAGATCGTGTGTAGCTAATCGATCATAACCGCTATGAACATTGCAAAATATTTCCTGCATAACGTAAAGTACCTACTCATACCTTTACCCATACACTGCTTGGAAAAACTATGTATACTTGTGAACAATTAAAGAGATTATACATATTGGAATACCGGCACTGACGACTGCTACATGCCGAAGTCGATATACCACGTACTATCTGTAGGTACGTT
>JAAOIU010240956.1:0-11926 GCA_018107765.1 Hypogeococcus pungens | reverse complement strand
TTTTTAAATTTAGCAATTTTCTGAAACTTGGAAATTTTTCAAAATTTAGCGATTTCTAAAATTTAACAATTTTGTGAGATTGAGCAATTTTTTAAAACTTGGCATTTTTCAATTTATTTGATACTCAATTTTTTTCATAGTTTTAATTATTCTAGGAACTCTTTAATTTATGATTACTTATACTTACCTACTCAAGCAGTAGTAAAATTCCACAATCTTTGTCTTTCAATTTTTACAAAATTTAATTTTTTTTTTTTTTTTAATTTCGATTCTTTGAAATTTTTAATTTTCTCAAAATTTGCGTTGGCGAAAATTTTTAGAAGATTGCAGTCTAGACGTCTGAGTTGTTGATTTTTTTTTCTGCGTAGTTTCGAATTGAAAATTTTCAAATATGCTCGAGAGTAGAGACAGAGAAGGACCACCCCAAAGGGAGTGCTTTGAACTCTCGTATTTACTTACTATCACCAGAGAAGAGGCAGGTGATTTAGAAAATGATATTTTCGATTTAAAAGAAGGTTCAAAAATTACTTTGAGGTTGCTATTCCTCGCCCCGCCCTTCTTCTAGAAAATTATGATGAAAAAATTAAAATTTTCAGTAATATTGAAAAAATATATGTATAGCAAAGAATTTCAACAAAAATTTTTCTAAAAAAATTGCCCCATTTTTCTTTCTGAATTTGAAATTTTATTTAAACTGACGTATGTAAATGACTCAAGGAACAAAATGTAAATTTTGACCCCATCCAAAAAATTCCATTTCCTTTCTTGGAACAAACCTACGTCCTTACAACTAGCTAATTTACGATAATCGACGATGAAAAAGCGTCGGTAATACGACTCTAAAACACGCAAAGCGGGCTCGTAAACGTCTCCACCGCGAACACTACCCGTACTGCGATCCCACCGTAAATAAAATTCAATCTTTTAAGTCATCGATTAAGAATTCAAGAACGTGTTACTAATTGAAATCCATTTACTTTGGAGATGCCACTATATACACATAATAAACAAAGCTGTTCTGAGAAAACTTACAAGAGTACGTTTTTTCCATCATCACTTTCCCATCATGATCGAATTTAACCTTGAATCGAGACTTCGGCAATTAACCGGTTCAATGTATAAAGATATTAACATGAGAATTAATAATAAAAATACTTTTCTCGTATAGGAATGCTTTGCACAGCGCGCTGTAAAGAACAAAGCCGAAGCGAGTCTTGAACGAGGATAAATTCAGGTCAACGTCAAATTTCATTTTCTTGTCAATTTTTTTACGTGTGTAAATAAGGTATACATACGTAGGTACAACGAAGAAAAGGAAAACATTATCATACGCAAAACTGCATTCTCATAATACCCTGGTTCGTACAACGATCTCGTATCGTTTTGTAGAGCTCCTAGCTCTGGAAATTCGCTGTCGGAAATGTTAAATTTCAGCTAAATTTTGACCTATGTAGGTATTTACCTTGCTCAGTTGAGGGTGACATGAAAACATGAGATCTTTTATTTCAGACCTGTGTAGTATATCGAAATGAAAGAATACATTGGTAATGAATGCTCGTAGAATTACGCTTGTGCAATGTGCATGAGAAATGAAACATATGCGACGACTCTTCTTTTTTTTTACACCATATTTTTGTGTTTCTATTTTAAGAATCTGGTACAAGTTGTGTTGTTGAGACACCTAACGGTTCGAGAGTGCGAGAAATGTGTGAATTTTGTACCTGAAATTGTCCTCTTCGAGGTTGAATTTTTTTCACTCTCTTTGCATTTGTAATGGCTTGTAAAACGGAAGGAAGAACGCGCCGAGTAAAGGATTTAATAGTCCAGCAAAGTGATACGTATAAATGGATCCGAAGCGTAAACCGTGCTCTGTGAATCGGAATCCATACATTTACTGGCAGTTTATAGTGTTTCCTGTCGCTGTGATTGTCGAATACGGTGGCAGAGGGTGGCAGAGGTTTTCCTTTCTCTTCTATTCTTTATCGGTGTTCGAAGCGAAGACGTTGTGTAATTTTTTATGGCATTTTTTTCCACGGTATAAATTATGAAAATGTAGGAGTATTATTCTCTTTAGTTCAATGAAACTTTTAAATTGAGTAAACTGAATAAAAAAATAAAAAAAATGCAAAAATCAAATCGGAAAATTACTTTATTGAGATGGACAATTTTAGTTTCTATTTTCTAGTATTTTTGTAATAGAAAATTCTTGAGTAACTGGTTAAAATCGAAGAAAAAAATTAGAGAAATTTCAAAACACTCTTGAAAAAATGAATAATTGAAAAAAATCGCAATTTTAATTTTGTAATTAAATTCATTCTGAGAAAGAACATCTCATTCTTTAGCATTTTTATCGCATTCATCAAATGTACACACGTTTAATTAATCCACGCTCGTCATATTTCCACTCTCCCTCTACCTCGTTACCCCTCACCACGTAATTGGAAATTACGACAAAAATTTGCATTTTCGCTCCATTAGCGTCATACCTGTCCAAAAAAAAACAGACGACTTTGGTTCCTTACCGCTTTCAATTGAAAAATCTCACAAAGTTGCCTTCGTATATGCGAATTCATGGTTGAGAGTAATTTACGCTGAAATCGACGCAAAGTACGACCAGGACAAGCGCTGGCAGCGGGCACGTTATTGTAACGAAGATAATGATCGTATACCTGGAATACGATTCTTCATTACTGTATTATATGATAATCCGCAACCAAGACCAATTAATTATTTCAATTAAATAACCAGTTTTCGAGATACGAAACAGGCACGCTTCGTAAGCTAGCGGGCATAATATCGGTGCTTTTTCCAACGTGTTAGAGACATGAAACGGCGCGGCTCGAGATTTTTTTTGTCCAAAATTCTTCATGTATGAGAATCAGCACGTGCTTCCGGAATACTAATACTTAATAGTATTTTTCGTAAGCTGACCATGAGATTTATGCGGTATAAATATTAATACAGTCAATTACAAAGATGAGGTGAATGTCAGCAGTGTGTTTGACAGAGAAATTTAATAACTTTATGGCCGTGTAGAAATTCCAACATCCAAGTGTAAATTTTTTTCACGTACAAATGATAATTATTCAGTCGTTATTTTCATCTTACTATACCGTAATGCTTTCGTGCCCAAACTGTGTAATGTAACTTACATCAAAATTCAATCAAAAAATGGGCACTTTTCTACTGTCATCCCAGTGCAAATGCACCGTGTTGATTATAGAATTGAAATATCGTGTCGTAATCGTACCCATTAATCGAGCGTAAAACGGTACATTATTTTTATTTACTTATTACTTTTTTTCTTCTTAATTATTTATCGTTTGGCACGAAGAGTAAATTCCAGACGAGAACGTTACATCATAATGAGAACAGAGTTGTACGGAGAGGTGTACAGTAGTGATGCGCATGGCGAAATGTCCATGTCGGTTAATTTTCGCTGATTTATAGCGTAAATAGGGCAACTCAAGGCGGGACGATTCCAGGTGGTCTATGCGTAGATGTACAATAAAAGACCTAACACTACTCGTAAATCACTAAAAATTGTATTGAATGAATCACTTTGACGGAATTCGTAAAGACGAAGTTGTTAAAATTGAGAAATTTTGTTACGTTTTCTAGAATTGGCAACGTCGCGTTATGTGTAATTTAAAAACGTGTTTCATTTAATAAGATCATTTATCTTCGGCTGTTTTTAATGTTATGAACAAAAAAAAGCTTTGAAAAAATTCGTTGCCATAAATTTAAAAAAAAAGAGTACCTAGTGATTTTCATATTCGTACTATGTTGCCATTTTTAAATTTCAGCAAGAAAATCGTATTTTTAAAAATTGAAAAACAAAAATGAACGAAAAATGAAAGTTTGGTATTTAATATTTTTTATCGTAAAATACTTGAAATAAAAAATTTAGGAAGATAGGTCCCTGAAAAGTATTGTGGATTATGAGATTGCGACGTTGCCAAACCTTGTAATAAATTATTTTGTCCTCGATAATGATAGAAGTTTTATTCGAATGAAAGAATTATGTATCGATGAGGACATCTTCTGCGTAAAATGTTCGCTTTATCACTATCACTGCATATAAATGACATTGAAGCGAATACAATGATGAAATTATTCACCAAAAAACATTACCTATCCGAGACTGTTTGATTACCACCCGCATCCTAAATATACGTAATTCTTAGAAAAACAGCTCGATATTGAGCCATCATGATGAAATAAGTGGGATTTTTTAACATCTGTCACTACTACTAATGTCTCTGTGTTCCAATTTCTTATTTCTTCCAAAAATTATTTTTTAGCAAAATATTTATGATTTTGATTTTGAAAAATTTTGGAGAGATTTCTTTCCTCTTTACCGAATTTTTTCATGTTTTGTCTAGGTGAAATACCGGCTTCATGTTTTTTTCATAAATTTTCAGACTAAAGAAAAAATACAAAATTTTTCACTGTTTGAATTTTGGAAATTTTTTACCTGTTTCAAATTGTCAAGCGATAATAATTTCTAATATTTTAAATTTTTTTTGACGGATTTTGAAAATTGATAGACGCCTTGTTTTTTGAATTTTTTTCAAAAAATATTGTCTTGTCAAAAATTTTAAAATTCTCTGATGTTTGGATTTTTGTTTTTCCTTTTTTTTTTGATAATTTCCTCGTGAAAAAATTGCATTTTTTTCTTCCTGGACGTTCACAATTTTATTTTCAAAATTTTCAAAATTTTTATTTCGTGAAGAATATGTCACATACTTATTTGACTTCTTTTTAGCCGAATTTTTGACTAAAAATGACGGCTATTGTGGAGGTCTCGACTTTAAAAATTTTTGTTCATAAGTAGGGTATACTCGTGAATAATTTTCCAAATTTTTCATTCTTTTTTCAATGAAATTTGTTTTTCTATATATATATATATTTTTTTTTCAAATGTAATCTTATCAAAACTGCTGTACTGCCAAATGAATACTTTTTTGTCACTCGTGAAACAGTAGCGTAAATCTTGGAAACCGTGATAAAGACAATCTGGTAGGTCATACAGACGCCATCCGAAGCAGGCAAAACAAGCAAAATAGGCGATTACGACGAATTCGATCTGATTTAACATCGGCGATGACGCCCGTTATTCGACGAATTGTTTCAAACTCGATTCTCATTACATCAACTAAACGCCGCGAACAAAGAAGAAAATCGCCGCTATCGCAGATTAGCACGCGACATCGCCACCAATAGTAGGTACAATTTCGCTACGCAAAAGAAAAAGAACACAAATCTACTGTCATGGTCCAACGGACCGGTCGACGCGAAAAAAAACACTTCGTGAAATTGTTTACTCGACTATGTCGCGTCGTCGACGACGATTGAATCGAAATGGAAGTCAAACCGCAAAATACGTAATGTGGCGGACTAGAAAACAACCGATGGCCAAAAAGTACTCGTCAACAGTTTTGCAGACGGTGGAAGAAAATATGATGTAGAGATCGTAACGTACTATTTTGCTACTTTTTAAATCATTTGTGCCCTTATTGCGATTTCAGATGTTTGAAAATTTTAAGTGAAAGAGGTCATAACGAATGAAGAATTTCATTTTTATAGGAATTAAAATAATAATAATCTTTATGGTTTTTTTAATTCTTCGAAATTTTTGAAAGAAAAAATTGCATCGAAGAGATTATAGCTTGTATCTAATGAGTTCCCAATTAGGTCAACGATGCTCAGTAGGAAATTTATGACCTGTGTACACTGTACATAGAACATATATTCACAGGATATTCGCGTATTAGTAAAAATGGAGCCATAACTCGCGAAGACACGTTTAGATTTACCGATAAACTGGCTAGTTCGTTGACAGCTCCCCTACCTTGTTCATAATTGACGGCTGGGTAATCCGTTCGATTTCCTCTTAACTACAGCAATATGCCGAGCTGTGCCCGAGCTAAGAACTTATTACGAAATTACTGTTAACAAGGTGATAATTGGCATAACGGAGGATGTACGTGGCTGTTCTCAGCGAAACTCGTATATTTTTACTAATCTTCACGAATGTCCGGTGATCGAGATGCGGTTACGGTTGAAGTACAACGTCAATACATGAATATACTGCACGTAACTGTATTCGTATTAATACAGGTATGCCAAAGAGATCTAGCATTGCACAGGATACGACAAGACGACGTTGCATAATCGGTGCGGCGGTTCAATTTTAAAACAAATCTTTTAATTGGGTATTAATTACACAATATAGGTAATTAAGATAATAACCGAGGCGCTCAGTCTAGGAAGATTTGCATTCTGACCTTGTCGTATGGATAGATACTTTCAAAACGCACGCTTGGATTAGCTCTCAGTATTAACCTAAATTACATAAGGTAAATAAATATTGTCACTGGTGAGATAATGCACACTTTTTATAATGCACAACCAACACCCCTCCATGTTGCTGCGGCACGCTGCACAATTCTCTATCCATCGATAATTGGCCATAGTTCCGGTTTCGCTTTCCATATACCTACACGAGACTATAGAAAAACCTCTGGCCTCTATACCACTTTGGACACCTGCATTTGCGTACAAAATGGCGGAAAAGCGTACTAAACGATGTGCTCTAATTGATACGCAAATGGAAACGAGCTACACGAGACGTTGAAGAAAAAAAATCAAACCTTCTTTTGCCACTTTACTGACACAAGTTCGCCAAGACGGCGAGCAGACATTGAGTGAAGAAAAAAACAAAACAAAAACAGAATCATCTCGAGACACTAGTCACGTTCGCCATCACACTCTTCATAGTTATAAATTACTAGTCGTTACGATTTGTAACGGGTTTCGTCCGCAAATGCAAAAATTACCAAATATTCGAAAAGTTCGGTTTCACTTCATCTCGACGGATTGCGATTGGTTTTCACCACCGTGTCCTTCGCTGTGAGATTTCCTTCTACGAGCAGGCCGGATTTAGCCCGGCTAATTATTAGTACTGACCGACGAACAACCATCTACGCCTAGCGATTTTCATGTTGTGGATTTTGACTCGTGGATAAAATTATAATACCGTGACTGCGAGTTTATACGAGAAGATTTCCAAGTGGAAATGTACTGTTGTTGAAAAAAAAATCCGATCTGCGTAGCGTACGACGTATGCTCGCACGTTTCACTCAAATTATCAATTCAGGAAGAAGCCCATTGTGACCGACACGATGTCCGGAGATCATGTTAGTCTCGTATGACGAGACAATCCACCAGATCCGGGCTATTCGCCATTATGAAATGGTGAATTTAACGATGATTATCGGATTCACATAGATTCGTGTGTGGTTAGGGTTACGGTTCCGCGAATTTCGGGTATTAAGTAGGTATGCGGTGTTTATTTTATTGGGTAATAATGANTTTTTTTTTTTTCATTCAAATGTCTAGACGAGAGTGGTTTTGGATGATTTGACAATCGATCAATGTGTTAATGAGGTTTTTTGATGGTATGGTTCTGAAAAAATTTCTTCTTAGAGAGTTTTTCGAATTGTTTCATTTCCCCCGAAATACAGGCGCGGTAAGTAAGAATTTCCTCATTTGTAGTTCAAAAAGTTTCTGGGGTTGGCATCCATCCATCAAGTATGAAAAATTAAAAAATTAAATGATTAAATTAGGCGAGTGGGGAGGGAAATAGTATTGAATAATTCCTGGTACCAAAGAGTTATGTTTTACTATACCTAATACAATACACTTGAAACTTTTTTTCACTACTTATTTTGCCAATTTTTTAATTGAGAAAATATTGAAAAAAAAATTTCTACCTCGTCAGTGTAGCCATTTTTCCAGACTAATTTTTTTTTTGAAAATTTTGACAGTTCGGAAAACATTGGCAATTTCAAAAATTTCGACAACTCGGAAGAAATTGGCAGTTTCAAAAAATTTAACAATTTTGAAAATTTTAAAACTATTTGAAATTCGAAAAAATGAGAAATTTTGATAATTTTAACAATTTTGAAAATTTGGCTAATTCGAAAAAATTGAAGATTTTTATGTTTTTGTCGAAATAATTTTTTCCGCCATTTTTCTCTTCAGAAAATTTGTTTTTCAGAATTTTCTTCTTACGTAAAATTTTTTCTGTCAAATCCCGAAAACACTTAGCGACGCTCTCACGCATAAATCTCGAGACAATAACGAATTAAACAATCAGTTTTCACGACACCATGCACATGACAAATTCTCACAATAATACGAGTCAACGAAAGTATCCCGTCGACGATAAAATTACAAGTCATCATTCATGAATGATGAGTTCAAGCAAGTGTCAATGTCAAACTTTTGAAAACAATGAAAGAATTCGCAAACGAACCCTTTTCCTCTCACCAACGCCAACCGAACTCATCAAATAACCAGTTACTACGACTGCAACTTGTAATCAAGCAGAGGTAATGGTGGCTGGAACGATGATGATGACTAAGTATCTATTTAAATGGTTAGTGATAACCCAACGGATGTAATAAAAATAAAAGAACGTGTATCTCGGACCTCGGTGATGCTTTGCCATTGACCAAAGCTCCCTCGAACGGAACGTTGAATAATTTATTCGAATTGACCACTTGTACCACAGGTGCATACCTACTCTTTCTGAAAGTTTTTCAAAAGATTTATTTTTACATGAATAAAAATGTCACTTTCACGTGAAAAAATTCTCACCTTGTGATCTCCCGATGAAGCTCGTATAGTCGTATTTTCGCCGCAGTTGAACACGATAAACGGTTTGGAAAGCTTGCACCGGGTACGCATAGCTCATCGAGATACTCATCAGTTTTGTTACAGTAAATCGTTAGTTACCGAGCATATCGCACCTATGTTCAATGTTCATAAAATACAAAAAGGAAACATTATACTTTAGAAGGTCATTTACGTAAAACGAGCCATTAAATCATCAATATATAGCTCTAATCCTTTTCCACTTTACAGCCATTCGTGTATGGGTACATACATCTGAAACTACGTCACGAAATCACCCAACAGTAGCTGTACTAGGTACTACTATACTAAAAGACGTAATATCGTGACAATGGTAATGAAGACGATTAGTTAGTGCTAACTCGAGCAAAAGGTGGCAATCGATATAAACTACTAAACGTGTGACAACGTCATAGAAGGTCTTCACTTCTGCAGTACAAAGTATTTGCAAATTATACCAAATGGTACGAAACAATAAAGAAGTTTGTAATTTTTTTTACATTTTTTATGGCAAATCTTATCACAGATTAGGCAATGGCCTTGGTNGATTTGGAATACATATTTAACTGGTGACTGCGGTGGTCTGATAATAATGACGTCAGGTACTCGAGTCGGTGGATTATCACATTCCGAGTATTTTTACGTTTTTGATTGTTGGATTCACAATTTCGCATCGAGTGTGTAAGTACTTTAAAAAAGGCTAACCGTGTTAGGATGTATGGGTTGGTAAATTTTCACTTTTTATAACCTCCACTATAGGTAATGTATGGGCGGTTCCCTAGGTCAGGAGAATTTATGGATATTGCAATATTGACGAGACGAGGATTTATTTGTATAAGTATATGTATTTTTTTTGGTAAATTAGGGGCAGATTACTTCGCTGGTTGTCTCTGGTAGATTTCTGAATTTTTTTTTTCAATTTTTAATTTTTTTTCGTCTTAAAATAGTTTAGTTAATTGTATAAAAATTGGCAAAAAAAATTTAAATGTGCTGTATTTTTTCCTCAGTTTTTGATGATTTTTTCAATCATTTTTTTTTAATTTTAAATTTTTTCTCACTCCTCCTCCCTCATGGGCTCCTCGTCAAAATTTTTTCCTCAAATTAGAGGAGATTTTAAATCGATTTTGGAAGCAGGAAAAATTAATGATTTTTTTTTTTTCTTTTTTAGAGTTTCAAATTTTGACCAATTTTTAACCTTAATATCCAACCTTATCCTCAAATCTTCCTTTGATCAATAATAAATTCAACCTTGTGCAAAAAAAGGTCCCTTAAATCGATACCTACTTCAACATTATTTCAGCAATACACTCGTACGTATTTCGCACGACTTCGAAAATAAAACGCAGACTATGTTGGGATGAACTTGAGAACGGTGTAA
Source organism: Hypogeococcus pungens (assembly GCA_018107765.1). NCBI lineage: Eukaryota > Metazoa > Arthropoda > Insecta > Hemiptera > Pseudococcidae > Hypogeococcus > Hypogeococcus pungens. The sequence goes on along the minus strand of JAAOIU010240956.1, from coordinate 1,845 downwards.
AAATACGATGGTATGACTGAAAGTGTCATAAAATATAGATAAAACTGCTACCCATACCGAGAACTACACACCGGCAGTTTTAGGTATACTTGGCTGAACAGCTCATACCATAAAGTTGCATCTACGCGTCCATAGCGCATTACTGAAGAACTCAGCGATGTAATACGACGACGTTTTCGGAATAATTTATAATCAGCGGGGCGAAACTGATAAATATGTTTATTTAGTTTTTTGTTTACGTTAGTCTCAATGAAGTGTGACATATTATTAAGTAAAAAGAAAAAGAGAGAAAAAAATCACCGATTACATTTTAGTCAAGAGTTTCCATTTCGAAAGATATCACTGATGCTGATGCAGCGTCACGGACCGCAAAACGTGCGTAGGTATACCAGCTACAAATGTTAGATGAGTTTACAAAAAATGGCCCCGGAACGAGTGAATTTCTCGGTGGCGAACGATAAATATAAAAAATTACTCTTGAAAATATTTCATATTATTACCATGTGCGCTTCTCTATGACGATGCCTTCGACGCTGCCGCGCCATCGAGTTATTTATTTGGTTCGCGTGAGCAGTACGAGACAAGGTTACGTGTGAATAATTGATGAGCCAAGAATTCCGCGAGCTTATGTATATTACCTCGTAATTTCCAAAAGAAAGTAAAATTCGATACGTTTAACGGTAGAATTCGTAAATGTATTAGTGGTATACATTCTGTGCTGCAATATAAACTCGACGATTTTACGACTTTTCAGATCAAATTTTAAATAATTTAAAGATGCGTTAAAGATGCATATATTAAGAGACTTGTCATTTATTATGGAACTTTCGCTTGGGCGAAAATTCTCAAAGCGATGGGATAATTATTTTGTAGAATTTATTTTGCGGGAAAACGAGTCAATTTCGTCAAAGTTCAATTGAGTATATGAAAAAAATAATTTTTAGAAGATTATTGGTTATAGAGTGGTCCATTTTTCTACTTTTTTTTTTAGAAAGTTGGAAGGGGAATGAAAAAAAAGTTGTGATGAGAATTTCAGGTTCCTAACTTAATCCAAAAATGTCCTCGTTTTGAGCCAAAAAACAAACGTTTTCAAAAAAATCGTTGGAAAATTTTTTAAAATTTTTTTGGTAGTTTTTTTAAAAAAAAAGGTCAAAATTCGACATTTTTAAGGTATTTTACAATCAAAGCTTTGAAACCACTGAAAAATGAAAAAAAAAACTATAAAATTTTTTCCCACTTCTCTGGGACTATACAATGAGGCCATTTGCACAAAAAAAAATTGAACTTGGATTTAAAATTGGGACGTTTTAGGATTGAGTCGGGAACCTGAAATTTTTGCCACGTTCTTTTGACATTATCTGACAACTTTTTCTTACTTTTCTCACTTTCAAACATCCAAAAAAAAGTGAAAATCAAGCCACCCTAGTGTTCTAGTTCATTTAATGACAAGAGGCCTAAAATCTGAAAAGTTTTCAAATGAAAATTGAAAAAAAAAAAATCATATAACCCACTGCCTTATAGAAGCACTTACGTAATTTTTTCAAAAACTGTATAAAATCCCATCATCATTACGACGCTGTTACACCATCAAAAAAGTCGTGAAATTCGACATTTCTATGTATTTTGATGGGAAAACATCTGCCTATTTATGTGCGCTTCTTCGCGTCAATTTTCTTTGAATTTTTAACCAATCGAGCCAGTTGGCTGGTTTTAATAATCCAACATTATTTCGAAGGCCGAACTAGTAGGAAAAAAAAGTAAAAAAATAAAACCACCTCGAGAGCTCGAATAAACATAATAAAATTGCGCTACATTTTTATTATCCGTGTAAGAAAATTTTCGACG
>JAAOIU010240764.1:4496-18460 GCA_018107765.1 Hypogeococcus pungens | reverse complement strand
ACTGATTTTCAGTGAAATTCACCGAGTTTTCAGCGAGTTTTTTTCACTGTTTTGCCTGTGGTGCAATTCTGACTGTTTTTCACTGAATTTCACTGATTCAAATTGAGAGGGTACTAATTTTAAAAATCGACAAATTTCAGATTCTTTTTATTTCTTTTTATTGAGAGGGGGAGAGGGATGTTGAGCGAAAAAAGTAGCCAAAATGAAATTTTAGACAAAGGTAACCACTATGCGATGCTTGAACTTCGCGAAACTGCAACTTTTCGTCCAAGTGATACTAGACTTTGATACCACTTACCGAGGATGAATGTAGTTTACAATTTCACGTAATTTTACGATCAAACCGTGATACATTGGCCACCGCAAATTTGTACCTTAGCTGGGAGACATTACCGAACTGTTTATTAACAGTCGATGAAAGGGAAAATTGTACATGTAAACATTTACCCACCCCGACTAGGTACCTACGTACGTTGGGTGTCGGGAAAATGATGCGAGAATTTACAGGATAGTACGGTCTCATCTTATTTATGGCTGCGTGTACATGACGGAACAATGTTCGAATACATACTACAAGGCGTCGTATTATTCGCATAACGAGCTTATGTTCCTCTTTCGAAATCATTAATTTTATGAAACAGCAAATTTGATCCCTGTGTACTGCCTAGGTGTAGGTACCTGCGAGACGGCTCGGCAAACTTTACCGATGGTTTTTATATTTTCCTTGTTTTTCAGACTAGGTGTAAAATGACGCGACGTTTTCGACTATATATAATCTGCGCATTAAAGGCGTATGTATACGAGTGACTATACGTGTACGTTCGAATAATACGGTAGGTATACGATATAGGTACGTATGCGTTTGTAGACGTATTTATATTGAATATATGCTAATGGTTGGAATGAACGAGAGATTTATCGCTACACTAGGTTATCTAAGGGTGATCAGTAAAGTTCCACATTTACCATCGTTTTATCGCGTAACCGTTTTACCCTCGCGTCGCGAATGTTTTTCACCCTCCGACTATATTTTCCCACCTCCATAATATGAACAAGATAAAGATGTAGTAAAAGAGAAAAGCAAGACATTTTGTATTTAATATGAACTCGAATGAATTTTCGCAAAAATAAAAATAACCAATTTCTTTTTTAGCGAAATCGTAAAATATTGGCGAAAAAAAAATTAAATTAACCAACATAAATCGAATTTATCCCAATGATACATACTACGATACTACATCAGGTAGAGAGATGCGAGCCGAACACACAGCGAGAAATCGGTTCAAGGTAATATATGGACGGATTTGGCGAAGGTTTTTTTCATCCTCTTCGCCATACTCTGCGGACCATATCTATCCACGCCTAAGAAGTTCTTATGACCAATGTATTTTAATCATATCGATAACCTTGGGCTTTACCTTTAGACAAAGAAGTGCCAACGAAATATATATATCAGATGATTAACCCACAGATATATACGTACTTACTCGAATCTTGTTCATTGAATTGAATCGAATGACATGTACAATTGAGCAAAAAAATAATAATCCGCTGATTACTTAGGTCGTTATAGTGCCTACCTATCCTCAATAATGCAATATGTGCACATTTGTGAAATAAATTAGCTATTTTCCCAAGTCTCTGAAGTAATAATCTTACTGTCGTTATGTCTTCTGTTTGCGAAGATCAATATATTCATATTTCTATCACTTGTATACGCACAACATATTCGCGTGCTGAATGACAAATACTATTCGAAGATACCCACTATTCATCGTATTGCATGCAGAACTGCATTGATTATTAAACTCTTGACACATAATACGGTGGGCGTAGCTTGTTATACGAAAGTAAAATAAACGTGGAACGTAATCGTCATAACGCTCCGGGAAAATCATCATTCTACTTCTCAACGTTTCATGAATCACGCCAAATGATGCAAAAAATGAACGACTTTTTAGCCAAGGCTTTTTCAAGACGTCATAACCAGAGAAAGCGCAGAATCACGGAGAAGAAAAAAAATGAAAAAATGAAAAATAAAATATCATTCTCAGTATCTCTATACTGTTTTTAAAAATATCACAGTAGAATTTTCGAATTATAGTTTAAGCAGTTTAGAAGTAGGTAGGTACCTAAGTGAATTGCCGTAAAAAAAAATCAACTGAAGGTAGAAAAAAATTCCCAACCGAATACATAAACAGTTCCGACAGTTCGACGTACCCAGATAGTACCTATGCGGTTGGATGCGAATTTGATATTCGAATCTCGTATTTTAAATACACATTGCAATCAGAATGGAGGGTGAAAAATTCGCCTAAATGAAAAAATAATCACGAGTGTTACCGACGTTACCGTACAAACCTAAACAAAAACCGCAGCACAATTTTTACATGAAAAACTATACCTTTTTTCTGCTCGCTAATTCAACGGTTGAACAAAATAAAGTCAATAAAAAGGTAAAAACAAATTCCCTTTCGTGATTGGAATTAAATCATGGGTAAATGTTATCCATAAAACCAGCAGAAAATTAAATTTCTTAAATACCATGCCTTCTTTACTTAATACATACTTCGAACAAATAAAATATTAGAATACGATTTTGTCACCCGCCTGAATACGAAGAGCAGAAAGGAGGGATCCGAAATATTCGATTAGTGAATCGATAAACTGTTTGCTTTATTGGTAGGAATTTGTCATAAATTTTTGAGTTGTTTACTTTTTTGCTGGGTAACTCATTAGATAGACACTATATGTAGGTTTATAATTAAAATCGTCGGATATTAATCTTCATCATGAAACTTAGTTGAGTTTGATTTCAATCGTAACGTGGTAGTTCGCATCTAGCTAAAAGTTATCCAGCAAAAATGATTTATTTAACGAATATAGAATATTTAAACGCGAAAACTCAGCATTTGCATGTCCTAAAATACTTCGCTATAGTTCCATGTAGAAGACGCTGTCATCGTGGAATTCAAATAACAAGCGCAACGTGTCTTATTGTATTCAAATTGTGTGCAGTTTTATTTATTTTGTTTTTATTTTTTTGAAACACGACAGTCTTTAAGATTCGCTAAAGTGAGGCAAAAATCGAAATACGACGAGACAGAACGCGTTAGCATTTAAAAGTCCGACTGCAAGATGCGAAAAGTTTTCGTCAAATGGACCTCGTTAAGGAAATAGGTAGGTAGGCTGTGCTGATAACGATAACGACATTCAAACCGAGTATACGAATTTTGTTTCGTAAATGTTTCACCAATCCTCTCCTCAACTTTCTCGCTCACGATGGTAACTTTATCAAGTATCTACATGGAGAACTCATTTCAATTTTTTCTCTATCGAATTACTTTTCATGGCGATAGGATGGAAAATACGAAGGTACATTTAGATATCGAATCAAGTCCAAAAATCGTTATCATTTTGGAGAATTTTTTTCCGATTCGTGGTTTTATTTAAGAAATATCAAATCACGCTCTTTGTTTGAGTGTTTAAATATGTAATTATAAAGAAGTTGATTTCAATGTAGCAGTGCGTTGCATTTGAACTAAAGAAATGTCTTTAATGATAGTCAATTATGTACGTGCTGATTTTTTTAGAATTGAGAATTTCATCCGAATGACAGTATTGATCGATGAAATGAATACTTTGAACAACTTGAATGCACTCTTCATCCTCATTTCCTGTTCCTTCAGCTCCACAATCTTTTAGCATTACGTATTTTCTAGTGCTTCGGGACAGGTGTTGGTTTAAAACTGAAGCAACTTGAACATATATTAAGAAACGATGCTCTACAAAAAATATACCTACTTTACGTAATTACGCATACATAAATGACCAGTCCAAGCAAAAAATCAAGCCACATACTTAGATTCAAATTCAAAATTTAAAAAATTATACTTTTACGAACCTAAAACTTGCCAAATTAAAAATATACGTAGGTGCAAGATCCGGCGCGATATCTACATTTTTTATAACTTTTTAAAATGAATAAATTCATCCTTGAGACAAACAACGCGTGAATACGCATCAAAACTATTTGAATCCGTCTTTCGATATCATTGACCGAAAACGATATTTACGAATCCGGTAATCAACTATAAAAAGAAAGATGAACGCCATTTATTTACACCGCTTGCAATGATACTAAACGTAAAAATCTTCCACTTGTAAGTATCACGTCGAAGAAAACATCGTCATCCAAAAGCAATTCGAAGTTCAGAAATAATTTTCGTAAGTACAAGGAAATGTCTAATAGCAATTTACGAAACGATTATATAATACTGGATTACTGGTGGACCATCTCGATGGCAAATTAAAATATTTAAAAGAAACCGGTTTACCTTGTTGAGAATTCGCAGTGTAAAGGACAGAAGTCAGCACCAAAAAACCAATATACAGCATTCTTCGATCAAATTAGAAATTCGACAGAGGAATATGGTCGCGAACTACCTGTTGAAGTCGTTGATTTCTTGTAAATAAAATAACGCAAATTTTCTACACACCATAGTACGCGCCACAATCACGTTTTCGATTACATATACTTATTATTACGATTAATAATTGTGCTCGTGTTTGGCCGATAACCGATGTAGAACGATTTTCGCACTGTTTGTTCGATGAGACATAAAATTTGTCAAATTTGCACTCCACAGGTGATTGGAAATGTATTAAATTGTTTGATTATGTTGGTAGTTGATGCAGTTGAGATGACACTCTTGAAGTTGCTTTGTACAATGGAATTTTTATTCAATGGATAGAATCAACTATTTTGAATTACAACGATTTTTCGTATTTTTAACCAGTACACAAAAAGTATTATAAGAACGCAAAATTAAACTCCTCGCGAAATAATCACATCGCGACAGGCGAACACAACACAATACGTAAACGTCACGCTGGAGTTCCGCACATTGTACAAGAACAAGAACTCTGTTTACCTTTCAACAAGCGAAAGTGGACGGCGCGCGCATGCGCTCTGGCTTCTTTTACGTTGGATTATAAAACATCCTTACGAATTACCAAACGCAACAAAAAAATTCAAGAAAATTTCCTTGGTTTTGACTGTTTTGTAAGGCTGAGGTGCAGAGTCAACGCAGAGTAGAACTCAGCGTAAGCGGTGTAGGAATTAGTACTAGCGAAAGAGGAGAGGAGACAAATTCACAAATCCCAGCTTCTTTTTTAGGAAGTCTTGAGGGTGCAAGATCAAGCGAAGTTTAGAAGGTACTGTTTTTCGCACAAGGGAAACGGACAAAAAATGGCAGAAAAAAGAACCAAAAAAAAATAACTGTTTACAAAAACGTCCTAGTATTACGATTATTGGCGAAATTAAGTATATAAAATGCAGAAAAAAACCAAGCTTTTGCGAGCTACATAACATCAGAGTTTATAAGGACACCGGAAAATTTGTCTCTTTCCAGATTAAAAATTATTAGAAAATTTTTTAATTTTTGAAATATTTTGCAATTTTTGAGGAATTTTTATCATCGAAAAATTTCAATCTCTTCTATACAATTTTTAATATCTCAAAATTTTTTGATTCCTAGCACAGATTTCTAGAAAATTTATCACCGAAAAATATATTTTTTTAAAATTTTCTAATTAGAAACAATGTTTGATTTTGATTTTTGAAAAAATTTTTAACGGCGCAACCATAGAACAGTTTACGAGTATGAGATCTAGAATGTTATGACTAACGGTTACCCAGTGAAGAACAAAATCGACTATAAAATTTTCATTTGAATAACACCCACGATTACAACCTCACTATACTGCAACCAAGCATCTCTGTATCAGGATATGCGATCCTCTCGAATCGTGCTAAGAACGCAGTATAACTTTGCACATGGTAACGATAAATTCAACCATTAATTATCAGNATGTAGTACAAGAATGATACTCAAGTTGTTGTTTTTCTATTAAAATTTTCGTCGCGATAACAGTATAGCAAAACCTCCATAATTATCGACTACTTTCCAAAAACTCTGTTTCTATTTCGTAAAACACTCAAGTTTCACTCAAAAGAAAAATACGAATAATTATTAGTGCAATTAAGTAAATATTAATTTTAATCAAAGAAAATTTTCTACTTAATCTTACACTCAAAAGGGTCATAAAATCAATGAATACGATACATAAATATTTACAAAACATGGGGATGAACATTTTGAGAGCAAGAGAACATCGGATAATTACGCAACAAAATCCAGTGGACGATTGAATCCACCTTTCCGATTCATGTATTGTCTGTACTTCCTTTTCAAAATAACATGAACTTCTCCAACATCATTACCTTCAACTTTTTTACCTTTGGTTGTATCAAAATTACAAAAACCCATCATTTTCATCATTTCTTTTTCTTCGTTTGATAAATCACTCAAATTTGTGTCCACTGAAAATACAAACAATTTTTTTGTAACACTAAGAAGCACATTATTCTATTAGAGGACTAAGTTTGAAAATACTAACATAATTTTGAAGGAGGAGGAACATAGGTACTGGCCAGTTTGCTATGTTTTCTGTCTTTTGACCTCTCTCTGGAACGTCTGTTTTCAAAAGATCTGAGAAAAAAAATCAAGCGCGAATTGTAACAATAATGCGAGTTTGCACCGAAATTATTTTAATGCTTACCTATTACGAGGAGAACGACTTCTGTAGCGTGGTGAACGTGATCTGTGTCGTCGGGTGCGATCACGAGATCTAGATCTATAGAAATTACACAAGGTTGGTATTAAAATATATAACAACTCAAAAATTCAGAAAATTGTGAAAAATATCAATTCAGCGTACGTACCTGCTTCTAGCGTCGTGTCTTCTGCGATCGCGGTCACGATCACGATCCCGGTCTCTTTCTCTTTCCCTTTCTCTTTCCCTATCCCGTTCCCTGGAGCGAGATCGCGACGGTCTATAAAATATGAAATATAAAATGAATAATTTGTAGTAAAAGATCAAAATATCTGCTCCGAATCCAAAGTTTAAGATTTATACAAGTAGACAACTTTATATACCTGCGTTTGTATCTTTCCTTGCTCCTTCTTCGGGGAGGGGACATGATTAATAACTCGGAAGCCTCGTAAAAATTGAAATACTGCGACGGTACAGAGAATTTATAATAAAACCAATTATGCACGTTTTAAAAAAGAAATAATTGAGCGAAAATGACAAAATTTTTCAAAATTTGCTTTTCTTTTTATCATCAAACCAAACCAAAACCACAACATTTTTTTGGGTTTTCGAATAATTTATTCGAACAGATTTTATATGGTGTTCATCACTACGTCATTATTTATAAAACCAATGAGAACACTGCATTCACAACTATTGAATCAGTGTTACCCATTTTGAAATATTTTATACCTAATTTTTACCTAATTTATGGAAATTTTCAATTTTTATTTTTCTGTACCTGTTTGTTATTCTATTTCAAAATCGAGAAAGGAGAAACAAAATGCGACAAAATACCGCTTAAACATTGCTAGAACTTGATTGTTTTCGGTTTTCTGTTCAAATTCAAGCATGATTTTATTGATTTGATGTTAAAAACTAATTTCTTTCTCTTTCAAGAAGTGTTGGAAGACCTCGTTGAAATCATCTACCAGAGCTTCAATTTGTGAGTACAATACGTTTCTTTCCTTAAGAAGAAAATAGTGTGAATGCTCGTTGTCACATCTCGTGTGGAATTCTTTCATTTGAATAGTATTGATAGTTTCAGTTTTATTCATCAAGATGGATCGTTTCACTCTTCTACCATCTGTGAATTGGAACATCTCTCATATGCTCGTTGTGAGCGAAGATGGTACAATATGTGCTTACGGTAGCAGAGGAGACATCATAATCGTGAAAAACATTCAAATGGACGACATAAAAAAATATGAAACTAGTTTCATTCCTAAAGCTCATAAAAACCATAGAGTTATGGGATTAAGCTTTGTGAAAGTGGAGTTAGAAGATGAGATAGTCGAATCTTTAGTTTCGTGCGGTGATGACGGTCGTATCAAAATTTGGAATATTGATACCGGAACCACCACTCATAAGTGCTTATTTAAAAAAGTAAATTATTTTCTAGAAGGTAGAACTTTTCCGTATTTTTTCAAACTATTTGTAATTTTTCATGTTTCAGAACTCTAATACTGGTATGAAGCTGGTCGATGTCGACGTGTTTCCTCAAAATAACTGTGTAGTTGCAGCATCCGAAAATGGGAGCGTATTGAAATGGAACGTTGACGCAAACAAAGTTTGGATTTACAACGTCGATCCTAAAATTATTGTCAATTGTATAGCTGTGTGTCCTCATGTCGAAGATTTAATCGCCATCGGCGCTCAGTTTGGTTTGGTTTTCATCTATAGTATAAAGGGTGCGTATTTCATCACGTTGCAACATATTTAATTTTGTTCGATTACTGAAAACTTTGTACCCGTTTAGGCGAAGGTAAATTAAGACATCGAATTCGTTGTCACGATAATGCTGTATTCTCAGTGTCATGGTGTCCCGTACCCTACAATGCTCTTCAGTTGAGTAAACTTCGAGAAGATGGTAATTTTGATGAAGAAGAATGGAAAAAGAAAGATAAAACATTACTGCTAGCTTCATGTTCAAAAGATCGTAGTGTGTATATTTGTAAAGCCGGTACCAATGGTTACTGTGAAGCTGTACTTACGTTACCAGCAAAACCAGTCACTAACGTAACTCGGTAATATTGAAGATTTTTGATTTTTTTTTTCTTTAAAAAATTGTTTCTTATCAAAACGATTTTTTTTTTAATTTTAGACACGGAACTATTCCGAATACCGATCGTGGCCGATACCTCAAATGGATTTATCCCTCAGTTTTATTAACTTTTACCGATTTTAACGAAATGATCGCCGTTTATATGTTTTCTAAGAACGACCAAAAGTTAATATTTACTCAAATGCGTGACGAAAATATTTTACTTTTTTTGTAACCAATGTTATTTTATTTGTAGATCAGATCCTAGACAGAAGGCTAAACTGTCTAGTGTAAAATTTGAAGTTAAACCTCTTCATAATGTACATAAGAGAAATATTAGCAATTTTGCGGTACATTTGAATAAGTAAGAATTTAATTCATTGTTTTATTCAATTGGTTTGGATAAAGTTTAATTTCAGAATTCATTTTTCTACAGACTTGAAGAAGTGGATTTTAGAGTATGGTCCTGCAGTTCAGACCGTCTTTTAGTCCGCGGTGGTTATCGAGTCAACTATAAAGAGAACACGGTTACGTTACCTCTTCTTTCTGGATACATCTTTTGTTTAGATATAAGCCCTCTTAATCCAGATCGGTAAGCGAATGATTTTAATTTTCTTCCTCTTTTGATTGCATAATATCAGTTCAATTCTTTGTCCGCAGGTTAGCCATCGGAACAGGAGACGGAAAAATCTGTGTTTGGGATTTAAGCACGGATAGCTGTGTCGATATTGATACGCTATCGAAAAAAATTGACAGTAAAGTGATGAGCGTAAGTGTTCATTTCTGAATGTAAATTTATCTTTTTACTATATTGTAGACAAAATTTTATAACATTTTTTTGAAATTACAGATTCGTTGGCATCCTGTTTACGAAGGTGTTCTAGCTTTTGGCACATACGAAGGTAGAATTGGAATGTTTGATACATCACAAGGACGTACAACGCCTACTTTGTTCAAATTATTTCATAATAAACCGATTTATAAACTGTGTTGGGCATATCCACCAACTTTGAATCCAACAGGTAAATGAATCTTGCATTCATTGCCCTGATAGACCTTCGACAAAGGGACAGACGTTTGTAGACGTAGCGTTTTATTTTTATTTTTTTATAGCTCGCGCTACAGAAATGCATTTATTTGCTGTTGGAAATGGTGATATTTTGCAGTTTAATCCTTTGAAGCCAAATGAAAGTGAGTATTATATCATATTTTAAAATTTATTGGTCGATGTGAAAACTGAATTTGATTTTTTTTCAGTGCCTGTAAGCTTGAACGAGGAGACGCTCATCAGTGTAGAAGAAGCTTGTAAATGTAAACATAAAACTGACTTATGTTACGACCAAGATCAAAAACTAGTAGCTATTGGACTAAGCAACGGGTGCGTACCATTTAAACGATAAATTTTTTTAATTTCAAAATGAAATTAATGCGTTTCTTTCGTTTTGATTTTAGCGACGTTTGTATCTGCTCAGCTGAGTCGTTCAAATTACATCATACGATCGTCGAACAACCCAAAGCGATAATGTCTCTCGCCTGGCATCCGAAAATAGTATACGAATGTCCCGCTGAAACATCTCCGTGTTCACACTGGTTAGCGATTGCTGGGGAAAACGTACTAGTTTATTGTATCGATCTTAATCATATCGAGAATCCAAAGAAGATCGCCAGCTTGGAGGTGCATACCAGTAGAGTTCTATGTGTTGCTTGGAGTCCTCATAATAATGGACGTTTACTCACGTGCTCGGCTGATAATACTGCAATTGTGAGTAACTTGGAGTTATTACGACTTTTTAAAATCGTAATAACGCACTAAACTATTTTATGCAATGTAGGTTTGGGATGTTTTAAACCAAACGATAATCGGTCGATATTCGGAACATTGTGCTCAAGTTCTATGCGGTATTTGGAGTCCTGTTAATAAAGACGCCGTTATCACAGGATCTGCTGACTTTACTTGTCGAATGTGGAGTGTATCGAAAGATACAGTCAATAAAATTAACGGTATTTCATAATAGTTCTGCGTGCTTTGAAATTATGCTTTCGAACTGCAATTCATGGTAACATTGTTTTTTTCAGATTCTAAAAAAAAGAAAGACAAAATAATCGAACCTACGATTCTAAACGCTTCTATTCTAAATGATAGTTCTTCAAGTAAGAGAAAAATTGTAGTATTATTTGTGTGGATTTTTCTTTCTATTTAATTTTATTTTTCAGCGGATACGCCTTCTATTTCGTTTGCGAAAAATTCCAAAAATCAGACTCTACTTCCGTCTGTGAATCAAGATTTTCCTCATGGTGTGCTATTAGAGAAAGTATTCGCGAACGCGATTAGTAAATTAAAAAGCGACAACGCGAACAATTCTCAAATTTTGGAGAAGAGTGATGAAAATCAAGCGAGCGAAAAGACCATAGATTGCAATGGATTGAAAAATGGAAACGAAGAGGAAATAGAATTTAAATCAAACAATCAAAAATCCGAACAAAAAGATAGATCGGAAGAGAAAAAATTGGATTGTAATTACGCTCAAGTTTTTGGCACCGATGACGAACTATTGAAATTGGTCCTCCATGAAGGTACGTTGGCGTTGAACTAGAAAAACATATCATCGTTGACATATTTGATGTGAAACTTTTGCTGTTTTTTTTCTCCCCAGAGAAAATTTTGGAGTCCACTGGAAAGATGAGCGAATGTTTAATTTTGAGTCAAGCTCGTTACGATTTGAGTAACAAAATCAAAGAAGCTATTAATAAAAATCAAGTTACCGAAGAGTTATTAGCTTTGGCGCCTTCAGTTTCCCCTAAGTACGCCTTTTCACAAAATTAATGTTTAGTTTATCGAAGTAAATACATTATTATTTACTGTTTCGTATTTCAGATTGTGGAAAGAAGCTTGCCAAGTTTACATCGAACAAATGATCAAAACCGATAATATATTCCAAGCCGTCAATTACCAGCTAGCTCTGGGTAACAATGAAGAAGCCATTGAATTATTATGCGAAAAAAATCGCTTCAAAGAAGCTTTCGTGTTGGCTAGACTACGTTCCACTGCCGAAATCGTGACAAGCGTTGTAGAAAAATGGATCAGTTACTGTTACAACTGCGGACTGTACCGACTCGGGGCTCACTGGTAGGTCTACAATTGGCGAAAAATTATTTCATAGTAATTTGATTAACACATGGTATTTATTTATGTATTTTTTTTTCAGTCACATGTTCCTCAAGAATGAAGAGAACGCATGCATATTTTTGAACAAATCTAAACTTTTGAAAGATATGATTTTGGCGACCAGATTGTTGAAATTTTATCAACCTAATAGAGCTAAAGACCTAGCCATCGAATGTTTTAAAAAACATTTATCGCAGCTTAGTGCTACGGATGTTCAAATTCTATTCGACGAATTTCCCGAAATTAAGGTAAGTTTTATCTCAAATATTACAATCTATCATTCGAATAATTCAACTATTTTTTTATTTACAGTTTTTACAACCTTGGTATTCGACATTCAAGTATTTCAAGGAGCAAACTCCCAATACTGCTGATGTTACTAAGTGGATCCTCGGCATGTTGGTTGAAAATTCCTTATGTGTTTCTAGTACTGATGTAAACTACGATAAATTACGCGTCAACATTGTAGACAATACGTTCAATATGAACTACGAACAAGTGAGATTTTTGCGTTTTGGTTTTGCAACGTTGACTGCGTCGTTGTTAGTGGTATTTTTTAAATTTCCAGTTAATGACCTACGTGAGTGCCCTAGCTGCTTTATACATCAGTGGAATATCGAGCCCAGAAAATAGAGCGTCAGCATTACGTAACTATATTCGTGGATTATCGCATTGTTATAACTATAAAATAGTCAATGGTCATAAAATCCAATCCGACGCAGCTTATCCGATGATGCGTTTATTAAAATTGATGTTCCCTGAAGGTAAATATTAGAATATTCTGCTTCTTATTTAGAATTACATCGTATAATGTTTTCCCTTATGTTCGTAGGTCTATTTCAAAATTTCAACTCTGACCTTGAAGCAGACGAGATTACCAAAATGCTGTGCAAAAGTATCAAAGCTTACTACTGTGATTTTCTATTCACCTGGCTGGTGAAATGCGAAGACTTGCCTAAGTCGTTGAAAACCTTGATAGATCAAAAAGAAGAACAAAGAGACAACGATAAAAACGCCGAAACTGAAATTCAAATCAAAGCTCTAGAACCATACAAAGACCGCTTCGCTGTCATCCGAAATAAAAAAACAAAACTCCAAAAGATGGTCGAATTGCTAACTTTGTACGTCGACGACATACTGGACAGCAGGACTGTCTCGTATTTTAGAGAATCATTCATGTTGAAAAAACTTGAAAACTCTGTTATGAAAACTAGTTCGCCAGACACGAGCAAATCAGCCGTTATCCTGGTCTGTAGCAGACCATCGATTGGTGGAGCTGAATCTAGTAAATCGCTAAAATCCACCAACGAATTAGAAGTCGAAGAGTTGAATTCGTCTACTAATGGATTTCCGTTAGATCAGAGCAATATCTCAGAAGTATTCGACGACAAAGTTGGCGATGATGAAAGAAAGAAAACCGATACCAACGAAACGGCCAGAACGAGCAAGCCAAGTGAAGATGATTTGACTCAGATGAAAATGTTGAAAGATCTCATCGACGAGTTTGAAAAACAACGTGTTTCCGCTCCGAATCCGTTCTATTTTCATTGCATCGCCAAGGAGTATTTAGAAAGTAGCAAAGAAATCGACGACTACCTTAGTACCAAGTTGCAAGAGTTGATTATGAAAAGCGCATCGAAGTGCGGTATTAACTGAGAATGAGGCAGGGTCAATATTCTCAGAATGGCTGTTCCTTTCGCATAACTATTTTAATAAGTTTTAATCTTTTCCAGTGAGAATTTTTAAACGAAAGATGTTTTTTTGTTTATTTCAAAAGTTTTTTTTTTTTATTTTTTTTTAATTTTTATTTTTATTTCATTAATAAAAAAATTGTTCATTGCTGATTCTGTTTGTTCTTTTGGAACGAATAAATCAGTGTTTTTTCTTTTATCGAGAGCTTCGTGTATTTTTTTCTCTTTTATTATTTCCAAATGAAACGATAAAAATACCGAACGTGTAATCGAGTGAACGAATTATATAAACATAAAAAACATTTAACATTTTTTACAATTCTAGATTGTCGACTTATTTACAAAAAAAAAAAAAAAAAAAAAAAAAAAAAAAAAAAAAAAAAAAAAAAAAAAAAAAAAAAAAAAA
>JAAOIU010240629.1:4590-16458 GCA_018107765.1 Hypogeococcus pungens | reverse complement strand
ATAATAATAATAATAATAAAAACTTTCATAACAAAACATTTCACGAACATGAAAATTCACTTTCGAAATTTCATTTTTGAATTATCAAGTATCAGTATTTCAAATTAATCACGATAAAATACAAAAACTGAAACTATCCACTCANTTTTTTTTTTTTTTTTTTTTACTTCTTAAATGAAAATGATACTACAAAAAATCGAAAATGGACATACAAAATTAGAACGATAGGACTGCACATGAAGCAATTCTCAAACTTTGAGTTTTTTCTCCGGTAAACTGACATCTTCTTCGACTTTTCTTTTCAGTGTTTTGATTTCTACAGAATCGCCGTTCTCAACCATCTGCACGTCGTCGTCTTGTATCACTACATCGTCTTCTTCTTCTGGTTCGCGTTCTTCAGTGTGACCATTTTGATCTGTTGAAAGCAACGTGAAAAGATGTACAGAAGTTGAAAAGACTGGTGCTTGATTCGAACAGAGAATCGATCAACTTACCAATACCGTTTTCTTTATCGGGGGTGGCTTTAATTTCGGAATGTCTAATAACTTCGAAAAGAGTAGATTCGCGTTCATTTTCAACATTTCTACACAAAAATAAGAAATTAATTAATTTGCTTGCGAAGGAAAGTGCATGATAAACGTAGAAAAATCTTCGATTATAAATATACCTTTCGAGGACGCGAAGGTAGAATTTACAAGTTTGTAAGAAGTCATCGACATATAATAGAGTTCCTTCTTTAATACCAAATTTCTGTAACATCAGAATGTCACACAGTGCTACTATCGTTTTATTTATTTTTTCTTCTTCAAAAGTAAGAAACTATCACTCACCGATAATGTACGATTCAAATACTCTTCATCGTATTCTACATCTTCATCACTGGTTAATACAGTCAAGGAACTATCTGATATGGTTACATCGGGTTCGATTACGTTCAACGATTTTTTCAATACATCTTCGAGGAACTGTTTTATGGTCAATTTATTCACATCCACGCTTAATGAAACCTGTATGAAAATAATTCATTAGTAAAATTTAATAACAATGCTGGTCCTTATTTTCAAATCAGTCACCTCAGGATTCGAAGAACAAATAAAACAGGTGGGTTTGGGTGGTAAAAGATCTCTTTCGGGAGCCATAATTTCTCCTTTATGATTCGCTTCACGTCTGAGATACACAGTTCGGCATGCTTCCACGTTACCACTAACAACATTCACCGCTTGAAATACAACTAAACTGGCAACCATGGCATTTGCTGTGGCTATGGCTGGAATAATATTTCCGGCCATCGCTAAAAAAAAATAATAATACACAATAATAGAAAAGAGTATTTTTAATCATAAGTGAAATGTGATTTTTTTTTATTTTACATTTCACGTCGTATCTGCTCTTTCTGGGAATTTCGAAGATGAACGATCTAATGTTAGAGCAAGCTGTTACGAAATCCATAGCTGGTTTATCGTCTTTATCCCAAATTAGATAATTTTCTGATGTACCTTGAACCTAGAAACAAAAATAAATTAATCCACAGATGTCATTTCCTGATATAATTTTCTACTTGCACGAACCTGGAGGAATTTTTCTTTCAACGACTTAATACTGTCGCAGAATACATCGACACATTCTTTAATGCTCCATAAACGTTGATCTTTTAAACCTTCGTCGGTATTATTGTTGCTAGTAGACGGTTCTGAAAATGAAACAAGATGTCAACATCCACTACACGGGACCAGAATCAACTTTCAAATTACCCGAGTCAGGTATATCTTCAAATTTCATCGGTTTCGGTGCTTTTCTGCTTTTCCATAAATCGTGCAATGACAACAAGTACTGAATGTCTTCGTAGAAAAATTTATGAAACAATTTTGGAGGATCGTAATCACATTCTTTGGCCCATTCACGGGTAGATTTGCGAGTGATCAGTCCATCACCGCTGGATTTGGTCAAGGCAGAATTGGCAGCGGAACCTAAACATCAATAAAATGAATATACACCAAATCGATTTTTTGAATAATCTTTGATGTTTTCCAACACAAACCAGCAACTTCCGGATCTTCAGTATCAGGAGAAACACTATCTTCGCCAAGTTGATCTTCTTCACCGAATAATTGACTGTAAAGTGAACGCTATTCAGTATTTCTTATACAAAAAATGTACGAGACAGGTAACAAAGAGATATTTCAAATACCAACTTGAATAAGTTTTTGGACCATACGATGCAATGAATAGGTTCAGATGGAGTGTTTCTTATCGTACAATTAGGGAAAGTTTTCGGTTTTTCTTTTGGCTCGCACTCGTAACACTTGGTCAAACCTTTGATGATCAATTCGGCTTGTCCTTCGTAACCATGAGTGCCAGATTCAATTAATGGGACACCGGCACCCAAACACATTCTGTTTACGTGGATTCTAGCAGTTACATTATCCAAAGCGTTGATAACCAAATTGAAATTCTTAAACCAGCTTACACCTAAATCTGAACTGAATAACGAAACAGAATGAGTAATGCTAAAATAAAAGACACGCGAGAACAAAAAATGAAGATTTCCTACTCGATAACGCTCCTAAAGTGAGCTTTGATTGATACGTTTGGATAGTGCTGTAAAATACTGTCTCTAGCTACTTCAGATTTTGGTTTTCCTACGTGTTCTTTACGAAATAAAAACTGTCTGTTCAAGTTACTGACGTCGATCGTGTCCATATCAATCTGTAAGCAATGAATATTAGACTGAGTATGGTTTACTGGAAAGTAAAGAGGAAAGAGTACACATTAGTTGTAACTTACGACTTCAATATTTCTGAATCCAGATTGTACGAGACATTTTAAAACTTCACAACCAATTCCACCGGCTCCAACTAACAAAACTTTGGAATTTTCAATGACTTTGAGTTCATCAGTTTTGAGTACTCCCGCCATTGTGAGAGTATCTAAAGCAACTATAAACTTAATAAATCACTAATAATGTAAGAAAAATCACATTAATTCACAACGTAAAACGAAATCTTCCGTTTGAGCCACAAATACTACCGCAAACGGAATCAGGAATCACAAAATTAGGAAGATTCGTGGTATCGTGGTACACTGATGCGAAGAGAATACAGAAATCGAACTTCTCCTCGACGACCAACAACTGATGTTATTTTTTTTTAACTTCGAACTGATTCGTCTCTTGTTATAAATCTGAATTCGAATAAAATGAATCTTCATTTTTTCTCAGTATTGATTTTTTGAGGTATTTTATTTTAAACCAAAGGTTTTTTTTTAATTGCATTATAGTGAGAAAACTATTTTTTTTTAATTTGAATAGTTTTTTTACATTATAAATTGAGATAAATTCATAAATTGAGATTACATAAAATTGAGAAGACGATTGTCAGAGTTACACTTCAGAGCGCTACCTAGTGTCATACTTGAAAACGTTTGATCTTTCTGCGCTGATCTTTAAGGACGTGTTCTATGGGATTGAGTACAATTTTGTTTTTCCCGTTCGTAATCAAACAAGCAAAATTTTTCCCTTTAGTTCCTCAATTTGCATACTCTACAAATAACGAAGAAAAGCTGGCATAATGATCCGTTAATTGATATAATTGTTCCATAAATTATCGTTCGCATCCACGGTCGTAAAAATGTAGTGACAATGTAATATTTTTCAGTGATGATATCGTAGGATCAGATGTACTATTACCTTTGATTCATAAATCAGTCTATTTTTTTTCTTTTAACATGAAATCTTTGCTCATGTTTTCAATCATCATTTTCTTTTTTGGAGAATCACTGGTAAGCGTTACTTATAGGCATCTATGATGAAGAAGTACTTACCATGCCAAAAGTGTAATGTAATTGCTAGAATGAATACCTACTCTTAACTGTTGCTTCGTGTTGATAATTCAATCTGTCATTGATTTTAGATTTTGAGCTTGGCAGTTTCTGTTCGTAAAAGTGGACCAGTTTATAATAACGATGATAAGGACGATGTATCCGTTAGTGCTGATGATTATAAACGTGATTTGACCAATACTGACGAAACAGCTGACATGAGTATGTATCGTAAAATTTGTACCAAATGTTACCTTAGTCGAATGCTAACGTTTTGGTCATTTCTGAAGAAATAACTGAAGAAGTCAATTGGCCGGATAAGGGGATTAAAATGGGCCATGTATCTGGCGTAGCGATTGATACACGTGGAAATGTTTACGCATTTCATAGAGCCGGAAGACCGTGGAACGAGAATACATTTTATCTCAACAATACTTACAAAAACATCGAGTTGGGTCCAATTCCTGAACCTACTATTATTGTGATTCACCCAAAAACTGGTGCTTTATTGCACGAGTGGGGCAGAAATATGTGAGTTGGTCATGCTCATAGTTGTGTATTTGTATTGTAACTCGATCTCATTCCTTTTATGTCTTCTAGGTTTTATCTTCCTCACGGTATTACCATTGATAAGGGCAACAACGTATGGGTTACAGATGTCGCTCTTCATCAAGTATTCAAGTTCCCTCCTATTTATCCTAAAAACAATAACACCAAACCTAGCCTTGTCTTAGGGGTACCATTCATCCTTGGAAATAACGAGACAATGTTTTGTAAGCCAACTGCCGTCGCTGTTCTAGCCAATGGTGATTTTTTCGTTTCTGATGGATATTGCAACTCGAGAATTATAAAGTATAATGCAAATGGAACCTACCTTACGTCTTGGGGACGGTCAACACTAACAGCCGGTACGTTAACCAACTAGTTTTTGTCAATTTTTTTAGATCTATCTCATTCGTATACGCTTTCAGATGCCATAACTGTGCCATCGTATCAATTAAGTGTACCTCACGATTTGACTTTAATGGAAGATAAAAATCAAATTTGTGTATCAGACCGGGAAAATGGACGCATTTTATGTTACACCACAAATAATGGCACATTTGTAAGTGAATTCAACATGAAAAAAGAAATTGGCAATAAAGTGTACGCTGCGAGTTACTCACCAGTTGCTGGTAAGTTGCATATTCGTGGGCATTCACGTAGGTATCCATCAAGAGCGAAATTAAAGTAATCGCTGCATTTTTCAGGTGGATTATTTTTCGTCGTAAACACTGCATATGATAATGGCCCTGATATATCTCACGGTTCGGTGGTGAGCACGTTTTCGGAGCATTTCATCAAATCTTTTCAGCCTCGGAATACAACTTTCCGACGACCCCATGACGTAATAGTTACTGAAAATGCCACGTCGGTATACGTTGCCGAACTAACACCTAGTCGATTGTGGAAATTCAGAATAAGTAAGTGAAATTTGAAAAAGTAGGTACTTGTTCTTTATCTTGAAATTTAATCGTTCTTCTTTATTTTTTAATCGCTAGCTGGACTAAATTTCAGCCCTGGCGCAAGTTCAAAATCAAACGACAATGAATTACCATACCTTACGCAAGGTACGAGTTTGTCAAAGAAAATAACTTCTGTTCATCTGTATCTTCTAATGTGCATATTAGATCTTGCCTAGATAAATAACCCATAATTTCTTTACCCAGGTAACAAACTTACCGCGGATGGTAAATCATCTGGGGCGCTGGTAATGACCGTAATTATAACGGCGGCCGTTCTTTGTTTTGGAGCCGCCTTGTTAATCGCAGCTTTAATATACTCAAGAGCTAGAACGCGTGGTAGGTCTTTATCTTTAGAAGATCTTATGCTTGAGCCGAGACACATTTATTCAGAATCGCAATAAGAGTTTCGGCGAAGCATTTTTTCTTTTCTTTTTTTTTATCGCTCATTTGCGTATTTGTTCCCTCCAAAGGATTACGCTTGACGTTGTGATTTTTGTGTAGCTGTCTGAGTTTATGCGTAACTATTTTACTACAGATTTTTTTTTTTTTAGATTACGTTTAAAGAGTTTTTGTTTTTACTGTAGAAAATGGTATTTCTTTACCATTCAAGTATACGTTTAGTGTTTAAACCGTCCATTTTTGAATTGTTAAAGCTGAGCCACAGTGGCGAGTTTCATTAAATTAATTCAAAAAGATTTTTCATTTGTATGAAATTTTTAGAACGTACCTATGTTTCAGTAAATTCGCCACTGATTATTTGTAATTGTTATCGCATTTTTTAAATTATGATTTTTTTATAGTGTTTTTTTTTCAACCAAGGATTATTATTTTACCACAAAATTTTTTATTGTTTTTTTTTCGTAAGATGGCCGTATAAATCAAATTTATAATTTAGCCGGCAATGAAAAAAAATACACCACATTTTTTTTCAGCAGTGGAGGGTTATTTCGATAATCTCATAAAAAAACGTAAATTGCTCGCTACCTCAATCGTTTCATTTATTTATCGCTTTTCAAAACTTTCTTTCAATGTTGGCCCGTCAACTTTGGTTATTATTTTTTCTCGCTCCTGCTGAAGTTACGTCTATTTTCGTACTCGTGGTGATATTGAATCGAACGCGTATGGTAGTTATTTCTAGTTATTTTTTTATTTCATTTTCGACAAACTTATTTTGAGCATTTTGTGTATAGATAGAAGATTATACTCGTGAGTTGCATTTTTCATGAAATTTTTACAATTGTGTCGTTCCGTTAGCAAAAAGAGCCAATTTGGTCGATCACAATTCTCAAGAAAATCGCGTTTTTAGCCAAACGCGTCGAAATTACCGATTTTTTTCCACGAATTTCTATTCCTTAAAGTGTCTTCTATCATGTGGTACTGGAATATGACCGAAAACGCATTTTAAGTGATATAAATCGAAGTTCGAAATTTTTTTGAAATCGATCCATTTGGTCGATTACGTGTTTTTGCTCGTATTTTGCCTCAGAATACGGCGAATCGCTATTTTTTCACGCTGTCGGTAGCCAAATGATGAGAAATTATATGAAGAAGAACAATAGTTCCAAAGTTCAAGACAATCGGTTCACATAATGCGAGAAAAATATTCACTTTGAAAATTTTTACTTTGATTTTCTCAACTTTTAAAATTTTAACTTTTCACACTTTTGAATTTCAAAGTCAGTATTTCCGCGAATTTTGCATCTTTTGGGCTCGCATTTGTTTCTTTTGATTATTTGGGGTTTGTAGTATTGCCCCGTAGGAATAACTTCACTTCGATCGTATGGGCCCTTTGCTAGCGGAACGACACAATTATTGTTGTTTATTTTATTGGTTTATTAAATGGCTGTTTTTTTTTAGTTCTGCTTTTTTTTGTCGCACTTTTTATTTATTTTTATTTGAAGTGTATCAAGTAAAGCGAATTGCATGCGTAAGCAATGATTTTGAAAATTTGTAACAGTCATCAGGTAACTTGGGTGAGTTTTGAAGCATGCTGCAATGTATGTAGAAATTCTAGTAAAAAATCGATTTTTAAACAGGTTGTTCGGGACAGTGTAAGAATCCAAAATGGCTAGTCGGACGGTCTTCAGTCGAAGGCTTCAAATTAGGTAACTTTCTCGGTCAGCAGCATCAAGGATTCATAAAACTGAATAATTTTGAAGAAAGTGACGAAGACGAATCAAACGCTAGTCCCACTTTCGCATAAGACTGTCATCCAATATACCTATTTTTTGAATTGGCGTTATGGTTGCAGATGAGTGACGAGGAAGGAGTGAGAATAGTTTTGGTTCATGTTGTAGCATAGGGATGGTAATGAGTTTTGTTTTTTGGAGTCTTCTCACGTTAGTTGGTGAGAATATTGGTCTGTGTATGTAAAACAAAAAACGAGCAAATAAACGATTTTTTTGCAATTTTCTTTTTTTTTTCAGAGTGCAAAACGAACTGAACAATAAAAAAATATATTTCTTAGGTTTTGCTTAAAAACTCAATTGAAAAATCATGACTGCAGACAGTAGAACAAAAATTTCAGTTACTTTTCTATCACCAAAATTCTCAACAATGGTATAATTGTCTAATGTGAACTTGGATCTAATGGTTTATGAAAAAGGTTCAAGCGTTAAAATTTGAGTAGAGATGGTAAAAAATGAAAAATAATTTGAAAAAAATGAAAACTAAAACTGAAACCAATTCAAACCCGATTGGGGAATTGGTTGTTGTTGATGTGGTTGTATTCTTCTTCAAAAAATAGTTTTGATGGTTGTGGTTGTAATAACTTCAAATCTGATTCGTTTCGATTATAGTTTTAGTGGTGGTTACCATTTCCTTTCCTCTCAATTGCTTCTTTATGGTTATTTTTGGTTATTTCTCGCAATGTTTGTGAAAATCGTTCGAAATTTTCGAAATTATCGGGTGACGATGGTGTTTTCAAACTAGTTTTTTTTTCATCCGAGGACCAAAGACGCCGGTATCTTTCTAAATAGGCCATTCATCTGTACGAAAACTAAGCACATCCACTGCATAAATTTGCTGATAAACTGCCGTCGCAAAAGTAGGGGTGTTCTATCTATAGTGCGCGTTAATTACGAGCTAATAATTCAACCGGTGTATATTTAAATTAATCCGCATGAAAATCACATCCAGTGGTCGTAAATTACCATTTGTATTGTACCCTTATGTTAGCCAACTTGAAATTAGCAAATAGAAAGCTATACACAAGTGCTATACTCGAAGGTACGTTCAATACGACTGTACAAAACCAGACTATGAAGTAATATTTTAGAAAATTTTAAACCCTAGGTGTTTTACAAGCAGGCCCCACGTTAGCGGTGCAATATCAAAATGCAAATTTTCAACCATTTTTTTCTCTCCTCTCCTATCAAGTTGACATTGTATGTACTTACTAAAATACGAGTAGATAAACGAAGATGATGTCGCGTAACACCAACATCGTACAACACATATTACCTACCAACGCATTGTCGCATAACATAAAGAAAATATCAATTTGCATATTTTTGCATCGTATTATGCAGGTGTTGAAAATTTACGAAATTATGCACCTTTGATATATAGTATAAGTCTCTCATCGCACCACATTTACCATTTTAGCTCGATTACGTACAGTTCGCAGAGTTTACTTATTAAAATTTTACCCCGACCTCCTATAGCCACAATAACTGCACAAAAATACCTACATGAAATAATAATCTCCGGTGGGAATGTTTCATTTACATATTGGACGATACCAAAGGTACCTGAGCGTCTTCTGCTCGTTGTATTTTTTCAAGCAAAGCTGGAAATTAAAAATGGACTTCGCTCCCACCCCCACAATGGTCGGTATTTTAATCAGACTGCCTATTCTAGATAATCCTTCAAACAAAAGTGACGCGAGATTTTTACAAATGTTTTCATTCGACATTTCTCCATATATGAACGTAGCTGTAAGGGAACTTGTAAATGGATTTCTTAATCGCGCTTTCATTTCCTGAAACAAAACGATTTTTCGAAAAGAGTGATTAATTTTTGAAATAATGATTATCATTTTGCTGCAAAAAGATAACAAAAACATATTTTTTATTCTATTATGTACGATGTGCACTTATCTACTTACTCATTTTACGGTGTGGTTAAACTCTAATTTCGTAAGGTGCAGTACTACATATAATTTTGTATCATGCATTCTATCACTTCTTTTCAATTTTATAGGTCACTTGAAAAAAAAAATAAAAAAAATAAAAAATCTATCGGAAATTTTTTTAAAACATTAAAAGTAGACTGTCAATAATGGATGTAGAAATTCAAAATGAAAATGAAAATAATCATCGAAGAATAGTTACTTTTTAAAAAAATTAATGATAATAATTCAAATACATACTTAAGTCCAAAACATTGAGTAAGTTTAAAGCCTACGGCGCGGCAAAGAGATCAATTACCTGGCTTAAATAAAAATATTTTCAAAAATTTCATGCCAAGGTACTCCATTCACCTCTGTAAGAGACAACTTTGAGATATAAGATCGATTATTACCTCACCCCCTTGTGGCGAGGTTTGAAAATTGAGATTTGTACTTACTTCCATAAGATTTCAACACGCTTATATTCCTCTTAGTGAAATAAATTTTAGAAATTTCACCAATAATAAATGTTTGTAACGCTGTCTTAAATTTTTCAAGTTGGTCCTGTAGAGAGTTTAATTTTTTTAAGCATTTCATTCATTTTCAATTTTAAAAAAAAAAAAAATTCTTTTATTTTTCAATTTTTCCCCCCTTTTTTCCATTTTAATTCAGTTTTTAATTTGAGTTTNAAAAAAAAAAATGCAAAACAGAATTACTGAAAAAATATACTTATATTAAATTTCCAAATCTTTAAATAAAAATAATCCCATATAAAACTTTTTTCAATCCGATTTTATCACAAAAAAAATGCTTTACAAAATGTGCTCAGTGAACTTGAACTTCTACGTAAATACACGCCAGACACGATACGAGACTATAGAAACGGTTGAAGAAATTAACTCGAGCATGGATTAGAATCTTTTTTTAAAATTTTTTCATTGGAATTATTGAAGGATCAAATTTAGCGAGGAAAAGTGTCTCGGAAAATTTCGGCCAATGGAGGCGGATAAAAGCTGACGATATTCTTTCGAATTATTCGGCACGAAGAAAAGGATATATATCCGACATCGCATCATACCTATTAGATTATAAATGACGTGGAAAATAAAGAGATAAAATTCAGCATCACCCGTGTAACATTTCGCTCATGTTCGAATGGTTTTCATTTTTTAAGAATTCGTTTTGCCGTTTTAAAAATTGATTCTCGGGACCTTTCATAGCCGTAAGGCGTTTGTTGTTTTCGTTCAAGACGTAATTAGCATTTTAATACGACAGGCTAGGTAGACGAGGTCTGATAAAAATTTTCTCTTTATAAACATCTTTCAAATTAACGCCGCTGTGCCGTTTTTCTTTGATGTGTTCTTCACCTGTTTTACATAATGACCTATTTTTCATTAGATTGGTATGTACCTGCCTTAGATACGGTATTTCGTCTTATCGGTCACAGATTATTGCATTTGCAGAGACTACACCAGTAGGTACTTGTATTTACTTTAGTTCTCATTATTGTAGTAATTAATAATCACGTTCCAACGGAATTTTTGGGAAAGTAGATCGAAAGCTATCTATGCACCCGGTAAATTCAGTAATATCTTGTTCAGTTTGTACCTACCTGTACCCACTCACTGATATCGAATATTCATGATTAATCGGCGGTTTCAGAGCATCTAAGAATTCAAATAAAATTCAAGAATGAGTAAAACTAACCTGAACAGGGCGCGCCCCTCAAGCTAGGCCCTGTTGGACCACGAAATAGTAAGTACCGAATGTAATGAATGAATCGAATTGTAGTACTTTGGAAAAAAAAGTAATGGAAATCTATTTTTAAAAACACTCAGTTAATATTTCACTTGACGAAATCCCGAGTATACCTAATGCGAATACGGATCTCAATAAGTGATCGCGTTTATTCTTCATAATACTTATTATAGTACCGAATGCAATGAACGAGTCGAATCGAAATGTAATACTTAGTACATTGGGGCGAAAAAATTACTGATTTTTTAGTCGTGTCATGTACATACTCAACTGATGTGAGTGATTGAAGTAGATTTGTGAGAAGTTTATTATTTTTTTTATTGTTTTAGGACCTAAATTAGCATTCTGAGTACGTTGATTAGGTTGTGAGATATACGCGTTTAACATTTTTTTTAGCATTTTTCCAAAGTGCATTTCGAATGTTGAGGGATAACTTTCCTCAGACTCGACCGATCTGAGTGATCAAAGTGACATTGTAAGGAGTGTGCTCTCTTGAGTGCTCTTAGACGTCAATTAACATCGTATTTCATTTAGATCATGAGACCTGAATCTGCATTCCGGTTAATTAGCTCGCGAGAATATTCGCATTCAATTTTATTGTTACCAAATTATTTTAAATATATAGATTTCTGAAGAAATTGAAAAAAAATCAACAAAAGTTAAAAATGATTTTAGAAA
>JAAOIU010240610.1:852-12323 GCA_018107765.1 Hypogeococcus pungens | reverse complement strand
CTGCACTGAGGCAAAAAAAAAAACATACACACACATAAATACTTAATAAAGCTAAAAGCGAATAAGTGCCAACACCTGTACGCTCGAAAGAAAATTATATAGCAGACGAATTATCCCATATAGTCGGGAAAAAACCAACCGAACTTTTTATTTCTCGTTTTAATTTAGTAATCTATTAGGGAACTTTTAACATACCAACTCGTAGCGAACGAAATGCTGAAATGATGAAATTGGCCGACAGACGTGACGTATTCGCCGGATTATTGTGCTCTTTTCTTCGAGTACGACTTGAAAAAAAAAGAAAGAAAAAAGGCCAACAGGACATCCTAAGAAGCTTAAAAGATCACCGATCAAATCCTTGTGGCGGAATATTTTTCAATAAAAAAAGGATTTATTTTATTTTTTCCTGCGATGTACATATACGCGCTTGTACTCTAGAGGAAAGGCAAATCGGATAACGTAAATTACGCTTACATGATAAATCGAATGACTTTTCCAGTATGTATCGCCGTAGAACACGTATGCTTTTTTTTCCTAATGAAATGCAATTTGTATGTAGATTTCCACAACGTAATGTCACTGCTCTGAAACTATCGAGTCGTCTGAAACAGATGAGAGCAGGGAGAATAACCCGTACTCTTTTTGTCCCTTTGGTGAGTTCTTTTTTTTTTCATATACTCATTTCTACGCGGTTATATGGGTATCTTACGTACCCTATATCGTATCACAAAGCCACAATATTCGTTAAGAATTACTTTTTAAATTTTTATGACAATCATCGTCAGCGTATGTATGAACTGTTTTTTTTTTCTTTCAAAATAATTGAGTCGATATGTCATGTTTTTTTTTTTTTTTCGGGTACACGCAAAAGAATTGAAACTCATGCCGTGATTATTTTTCATTCGTACATGCCAGGTCCGCGTCTAGTCTTGTTCACTTCACAAGCTATGACGACGACGAGTATCCTATATTCTGGTGGCTGACGTTTATACCTACCTACTACATTCAACACAAACCCCTTTTAGAGCTTCTTAGGCAAGGGAAAATTTCACTTTTAGGGCAGATGTTCCTCTATAGCTTTTATGTAAATGTTGGTAGTCAAGTTTTAGCCAACGTTTTGCTCGCGTTTCCTTAACCATTCGCGAAACGTTCATGTTATTTTATTTTATGAAAATATTTCGCCAACTTTCCAAATGCGGTGCTAGGCTTTTCGAGGGTGAATATTGAATAATATCTATATTTTCAAATTCGCCAAGTTTTCGCTAGGTAATTAGCAATATTTTTCATGGGGTGTGATTTTTTTTCTTTTGTTTTTGAGGTAATTTTACGAGAATTTTTTCCGAGGAAATTCGAATCTGTTTTCAATTTTTTTTATCAATCGATTGCGTCGTTTTAGTACGGGGTTCAGTATCAACGCAACTGATTATTGATCTGGGGTCGTCGAAGCTTACTCAGCAATTTTTTAAGGGCTTACCTCGATGGTCTAATGGAAGAATCACCGGCATTTTGACGAAAATTCATAAAAGGAGGAGGGGAAGTGACCTTCGAAATTTTTTGAAAAAATTAATGAAAACCTTGAAACATACTAATTTGATGGTGGCTCAGCTCGACTATAAACTCATTTAATTACACTTCTAACCGAACCAGGGCCGGAGCTAATGGAGGGGGACCACCCCTCCAAAAAAAAAATCAAAATACGAGTTGGCAAATTCGTTTAATTTGAAAAAAAAGTTGGCAAATTTGACAAAAAAAGAACAAGTTGATAAAATTGACGAAAAAATGACATTTGTGAAATAAAACCAAAACCACATTTTTTAAAATCCAAAATTTCAATTTTTTCTTGAAAAATTCCAAAAAATTTTCGATTTTCCCTTTTTTTGAAATTATAATTTTATTTTGGCAGAAAAGATTGCCTTTTCGAATTTTGGCTGTACGTTCAAGTAAGTAGATAGATATCATGATTTTTGTTTCAATAATTTTGGTGAATTTTAGAAGGTTCGATAAGAATGGAAATTCTCAGTTTCTAAATATGAATAATGAACAAATGGTCAAAATTACAATTTTTTCGAAAAATTTTTCAAACCTTATTGCCCTTTCGTCGTTCTGGACTGTATCAGACCTACTTATTTTTTAAAAAATTAATTTTAGCCCAAGAAACAAGCATTCTCCTTCTACAATGGTCCTCCAGATTCACACAGCGGAAATTATTTTAAAAGAGAAGAGAGCTGATTCCCCTCCCCATCCCTACCATTCTTAACCGAACTACTCCTCGAGAAAATTGACTTCACAAGCCGAAGGTCCACCCCCTCCAAGTTTTGATTTGATCATAATTTTTTCTTATTATACTTACTTAGAAGTAGGATACACGTAGCAAAAAAACAGTCTCCAAAAGTCACTGAACTCGATTTTCGAAGATTTATTCGTGTTGATGGGAAATTGTTTAAAATGAAAATTTTCTGCATGCCCTAGCTCCCCCTCATGATGTCCCCTGGAAAAATAGATAGAGAAAAGAAATCTTTGCCTTTTAATGTTCTTTATTTATTTATTTATTTATTTTTTGGCAACATTTTTTTCATATTTTTCGAATTTCAAGATTTATGTCCGAAAAACTAAAATTTCAACTTTCTCAACCTCTCAAAAGAGGAAACAAAGTATTCCTCAATTTTGAGAAAAGCTATAATAGTACATTAAAATGCTCGCCATTGAAAAGTTTGCAGACGAACTTTCTCGTTTCTGGGAATTTTTCGAGTCTTCGTGCCCTAAAATGACTGCACTATTCATGAAGTTTTCAAATTGATTTGTTTGAAAAAAAAAATGAAACGTAAATTACAAATTGAAAAAGAACGTAAAAATTATTTTTTGACACTATCCACATTGATTTGAGTTGAAAGTTAAACTTTCATTTCTCCGCCTCCGCTCGCTATTCTCCATCCTTCAACGAGAGAAACAGAAAAAAAAACGTCGTAAAGGAAATTTAAAAATTCACCGCAATTCGATAAAAATCACGCATCATAATAAACCAACGTTAATTAAATTTCTATCCTTTTTTTCCCTCACAGTGACACTCGTCAAAAAGGCACCTTTTTTCGTAAACTTACAACTACAGTCTATCTATAATCCTTCCTGTCCAAGCTTCAAGTCGGCCTTTCATCGTACTCAAAACAAGGCTGACATTCGGAGAAAAATCCACCATCCACCGTCCACCTCGTACTGCATCGTACGGTACGCACAGTCCGTAAAAAAGCTCGGCAACATTTCGACAAGGGTCTGATCTCGTATCCATTTCCTGCGTTAGCGCGCTATCAGATATAGGGTTTCCAAACAACTGTATATATAGAGCCTCGACGTATACGACACTATAATGGAAAACGCATCGCCGAAAACTATTGTCAGCGACGAAGAAACTGTCATGGCTGAAAAATCTGAGACAATAGACCGGAATAGACGAACGTACATAAAATCGTCGTCTAGAGCTACATCGTGTAGATATATGTACTTATAGATACGTCGCCAATATATACATATATATAGACTTATCGCCGATACCTCTCTGATCGATTTTGCTTGCCGCGTAATAAATCAGTACGCGTATGTACGTATTTACGTACGTCTACGTACCATACGTAGCTGTAGTTTGTACTCTTTAAGTTTATTCAGCAGGCCCACGCAGTTGATCTCACTGCACTCTCTTTCCAACTATGGAAAAATTTCAATTCCCAGACCTGTCACGGAATGTAATACTACGAAGCAATCATCGTCACCGGTACAGCCATATTTAAACATGTTTTCGATCAATTGCCGTGTGTACGCGGATACAGAATGAAAAAAAAAAATTCCTTCACTAAATGGTACGTTAATATACGGTGTTTTTCTTCTCGTCTCGTATATGTGTACGTATACTTACGTATACCGCACACAAATACGTATGTACATTTAAACACTTGGCATCGACGACCCAGATGTCGATAGTATTGCCCTCTCGCTCTTGCGGTCTTTTTTCTTCAACCCTTTGCGCGATTACCACCGCACGTGGTGCACGAATAAGAGTGGAAAATAGCCGCCGGCGGTGGAAATTTTCATCTGTCCTGAGTGGAGCTGCATCGTCGAAAATAGAGGAAATGCGTTTCATAGGGGCTGCATTATTATTTGTAGTATTGTCCGTTTGGATCGGTACAAATGAAACTTTATACCATAAATTATGCGTCAGTGGGAGGATGAGATGAATGGTACATAAGAGAATATTATAAATGGAGTGGGAGTGTAAATGGGAGGTGCAAATATAAATATATTTCATACCCAGAAGTAAAAACATTTGAAAAATAAAAAACTCGTTGATAATATCTCCAGTGTCTACCGCTACCAGTACTATTTATGTTTGTTTGATTGATATATTCGAATTATATTCTTGAATAATTTTTTTCTCATTTCCTAACGGTTAAATTACATATTCAATTTGCATTCCAAAACGATAAGAAATCCAGATCGGTATAACAAGCATGTCCGGAATACCAACCGCTATAATTATATTTTTAAAAATTCTACGTAACATTTCCATTTCGGTTGACAAAAAAAAAAGTTTCATCACGTTTATTCATATTTTCAAAATTTTTATTCCTAAAATCCGAGAATTAATTTTTTCAAATTTTTTAAACCATTTTTCAATTCAAAAGTTCTAAAAGAAAATTCTTTTTTTTAAAAAAAATTATAGTGCTTTAACTAAAAAAAAAACACACACACACACACACACACAAAAAAAAACTAGAAAACGGAAATACATTTTGAAAAGTTGGAAAAAAATCAACAATTTTTCAAAAATTGACGAAATTTGAAGAATTGCTAATTTTTTAAAAAATTGTCAAGTTGAAAAATTGGTAGGTAAACCTTTAAAAATTTACTAATTCTCAAAAATTGACAAATTTCCAAAAATTAAACGGATTTTCCAAAATTATTGACGGATTTTTAAAAATTGACAAATTTTTTTCAATTGCCGAATCCAAATTTAGACAATTCAAAAATTTTTAAGAATCAATGACAAATTCTCAAAAGTTGACAAAATCTTTAAAAATACCGGATTTTCAAAAATTGCGAACTCTCAATATTCACTACATACCTATTCAGTTTCAAAAATTGATGAAAAAATTTAAAAAATAAACAAATTTTGAAAAAATTTTTTGAATTATTTAAAAATTGTCAAATTTAAAAAATTGATAAAGTTTCAAAAATTTATAAATTCGTTAAAATCAGCAAATTTTCAAAAAATTACAAATTTATAGAATTGGGAGATTTTCAAACAATAACAAGTTCTCAAAAATTGACAAAATTTAAAAAAGTGCTCATTTCCAAAAATTTCAAATTTAAAAATTCGCAGATCTTCAAAAATTAACAATTTAAAATCTAAAAAATTGCCGAATGTTCGAAAATTACGAACTTTTAAAAAATTTACTACTTACCTATAAAAAATAATTTTAGAAATTGATAAAAAAATGGTAAGATCAAAAAATTTTCGAAAATTTTTAAATTGAAAAAATTTTTTAAAAATAAATAAATTTTTAAAAATTGACAAATTTTCAAAAATTAACAAATTTTCAAGAATTGACAAATTTTCAAAAATTGACAAATTTTCAAAAAACCACAAATTTTCATAAATTGACAAATTTTCAAAAAACGACAAATTTGACAAATTTTCAAAAATTGACAAATTTTTAAAAATTGATAAATTTTCAAAAATTGATAAATTTTCAAAAATTGATAAATTTTCAAAAATTGATAAATTTTCAAAAAATGATAAATTTTTAAATACTTATCAATAAATTTTCAGGTTTTGACAAAATTTTAAAAATTGTTCAATTTTAAAAAATTGTGAATTCTTCAAAATTTATTACCTAATTTTGTAATTTTAAAAATGTACAGCTTTTCTCCTTCATTTGACTTCATTTGTGAGGGGACGGGTCGGTTGTGCGAAAAAAGTCACCAACGTGAATTTTTAGATGATAAAGTACCTATCGCGAATTGACTGTACTTACCAAAGTAAAAATTTGGCTCAGCTTTTTAAAATCCCATCTTTCTAAAAACCAAACATTTTCCAAATTAAAATTGTAGGTACTTACTTATCCTTCAATGCCTCGGTTTTTCAAAGAAACGAAAAACTGTACTTCGTTGCAATTCGATTTTTTTCAACCTTTTCAAAACCCTATACTTTCTGATAAATTTCCCACCACCGACGAGTATTTGCTCGCTTACGTTTATGAAAGATTCTGGCGACATTTTTTTTCTCAACGAAAACACCGCCTGTGCTCTGCTGGCCACTCAGAGCCAGAACCATAGATACAGATACATGCATATGTATAAGTATACGTTTGTGGTAATTTTTAAACGCCGCATCGGTTCGTTTAATTAAAAAAACTCACCTCGTCCGTCGGCGTCGTGGCGTTGTAATTTTGCTCAAATATAGGAAAACGTATGCGTATTCTTCCGCGCTCCGCTCCACGATGTTTTCGAATTTCCACGAAACCAAGTTCATCCGCGTAGCGTCTGTAATGTTTGCGCAGAACTATATTGTTAAAACGAGGAAATAGAGTGGTGTTAACTTCGTGTTTATTTAGTTTAATGATATAATTATGCAAATATTCGACCAGCACGCCGACTACGAATTGTAAAATTTTATTGCCAAGCTTATGGATAGAAATTGAGATTTTTTTTACGAGAAGAAATTTTTTTCAGCTTGGTTAAAAGAGCGTCGAAAAAATTAGAACGGTTTAATTTCATTTCTGCGTGCGGTATACTTTGAAATAAGTAGGTGGAAAAAATAACGCTCGTACTTATATAATCAGATTATTCATAGTTGGCGGAGTCGTTCTTTGATAGTGAAATGGATTTTGAAAATTTCCCAAAAAATAAACATACGTATAACCGCAGATTTAAAATGGGATATGGTTTATAATAGGTAGATACGTACGTGTTTTCGTGGGAAAAAAACCTCCTGCTATATATTTTTGATTTTGGAAAATTTCTTACGTACACGCGGCGATATCTGTGCAACGTACATATACCTACGGCTGCTGCATCGATACATGTATCTATGGGTGACTACCTAAATATGTTGTAGATATAAAATGGTGTCAAGTAATGAAGCGTAACAGACGACACGGTACCTTACAGTGTCACCTCGCACTTGGCATTTGTACGCATCAGAGGCGTCCCACCAACACAACAAACACACAGTTTCGAAGACCCTTCGGGTCGGTTTTTAAAAGCATCGTGATCAGGTGGACAATCGAAACCCCTAACTAAATCTTTCTTCGCATTCGGTATTAATAGGCGGCAAAAAGGGGTTAAAAATTCAATTTTAAAACAACTCCGAATCTCCGAACGCAATAAATATTGCACTTAACTATACACCATTCAATTTAAATCTCATCTTGGCTAAATCACGTATACGTACATATACTATACCTACACGCCTACGTAGATTTTAATCGCGTAAATCATCGCTCGCCGAGCATACAGCCGAGCATAAATACAGAGATCCCAGTCGATTATGATATTCGAACAACAACGCAAGAGTAGAGGCGAAAAGAAAAGGTTGCCAAATGTCTATGAAACTTTTTCCGATACAGTTGCCAAACAAAAGCGTGTTCTATCTGTAATCGACGACCGGTCTGAAAGGTTTAGAGTACGTGTACTCATCGTCCTTTTGTCTGCTTTCACGTAGGTAGGTACCCTGTTTTATATAAAATTCGTCTGTAATCGTCCCTTTTCATCCGATAGATGCTTTGCTAGCACTAGCAGCAACGTTTAAAATCATTATCAGAATTTTTATCCAGTCTTCATTATATTCGTATTTTCGTCTATAGGTAATTACTTCCATGTAGTCTCGCCCGGTTCATCGCAATACGAGTATCTATCTATGCTCTATTTTTTTCTCTCTGTTCTCAACATAGAGATACAGTATGTACGTATAGAATAGATTTACGTGTCGAGCGAACTTTTTCAATGACACGATAAAAAAGTGCACTACACGTATGTATGTGTTCTGTGCGATGTAGGTATCCGTATTATATGTGAGAATATAATACAAAATACTTTCGCCTTATATATGCCAACGACTCGTAAATTTATGCATATACGAGAAAATGTCGTCAATTTTATTATGTAACCAATTCGATGTTCCGTGGGGATTCTATGGGTAATGCATTCTCGTAAGTATAAAAAAATCTCCGAAGTCGTCGTACGGATGTATAATGAATAACGATGAACTGACTAGAAGACGAAATTGCAATGGTGAAATACTATTTCGTATTCGGTGGAAGATAATGGATATCTACATTTTTCCCAAGGAATCGTATGAATCCTGGGCGAGTTCACGTCAAATGAAAATATTACGAACCGATATTTTTTCCTGTTTCGTGACATCAAACTCGAGAAATAATCTTTTCTTTCTTCTGCTAAAAATTTAAACAGCTCATGATATCTCTGAAGAATTCTCCAAAAAAAATCTGTTTTACATTTTGAACACAGGTTTCTAAAAACTGATTTTTAAAAAAAACCTCCAGTTCTTTTTCGATTGATTTTTTGAAACCAAAAAAAAAATTGGAAAATCGATAAATTTTGAAAGATGGCAGAATTTTTTAAAATTTGTCAAACTCTGAAAAATTTTTGAATTTAATTTTGAAAAACTGCAAATGTTTAAAAATTTCCAAAATTTTAAAATGTGGCAAAATTTGGAAACTTTTTGAATTTTTAAAAATTGCTAAAAACTAAAAAATTATTCAATCTTCAAAAATTGCTAAATTTTGAAATTTGTCAAATAATGGATAATTGTCGAACGATGAGAAATTGCTAACAAGTGAAAACGGCTCGATTTTGGAAAATTGCTAAAAATTGAAAAAATGCCAAACATTTAAAATTTGCCAAATTCTGAAAAAATTTCTGAATTTTATCTTGAAAAACTGCAAACGTTTGAAAATTTTCTAAATTTCAAAATGTGTCAAAATTTGGAGAATTTTTGAATTTTTAAAAATTGCTAAAAACTAAAAAATTATTCAATTTTGAAAAAATTGTAAAATTTTGAAAAAATACTAAATTTTGAAGAGATGCAAAATTTTAAGAAAATGCAAAATATCAAGAAAATGCAAAATTTTAAAAAATTGCTAAAATTTGAAAAAATTGCTAAAATTTGAAAAAAATGCTAAATTTTGAAATTTGCTAAATTTTAAAAATTTGGTAAATTTTGAAAGATTGGTAAGTTTTGAAAAATTGTTAAATTTTGAAAAAATGCTAAATTTTGAAATTTGTCAATTAATGGATAATTGTCGAATGATGAGAAATTGTTAACAAGTGAAAACGGCTCGATTTCGGAAAATTGCTAAACATTTAAAATTTGTCAAATTCTGAAAATTTTTCCAACTTTATTTTGAAAAATTGCAAACGTTTGAAAATTTCCTAAATTTCAAAATATGTCAAAATTTGGAGAATTTCTGAATTTTTAAAATTGCTAAAAACTGAAAAATTATTCAATTTCAAAAAATCGCCTAGTTTTTGAAATTTGTCGAATTCTGAAAAAGTTTAGAACTTCGCAAACTTGCTAACAATTGAAAAGTTGCCCAATTTCACGAAATTGCTAAATTTTAAAAAATTGCTCAATTCAGAAAAAATGAAACCGATAAAAATTTGCTGAATTTTAAAGTTAGTCAAATTTTTAAATCTATTCAAATCTTTAAAAAATCGATAAAAATTGAAAAATTACTCGTTTTTGAAAAAAGTCAAGTTTTGAACCTCGCTAAATTATTAAAAATTGCTTAATTTCAAAAATAGTTAAATTTTAAAAAATTTGTATAATTTTTTTAACTCGTCAAATCCTTAAAAATTTTCGAATTCTGATAAATGGCAAAAAATTGCCCAATTTTAAAAAAATACAAAATCTTGAAAATTTGCTGAATTTTAAAATTTGTTAAATTCTAAAATATTTTCGAGTTTTGAAAAATGCTAAAAATTGAAAAACCACTCGATTTTTAAAAAAAGCTAAATTTTAATAAATTTTTAATTTTTGAAAAAATGTCGATTTTGAAAACTTGCCAAATTTTAAAAAGTGCCAGGTTTTGAAAAATTGTTGAATTAAAAATTTTCAAAAAATATAATTAAATATTCAAAAATGCTAAATTTTTAAATGTACTTTTCAAATTTATAAAAAGTTGTCGAATTTCAAAAAATTTCTAAACATTGAAAAATTGTCAAATTTTGTAAAACGGACAAATTTTTGAAAAATTTTCAAACTTTTGGAAATCGTAAATTTTGAACTTTTAAAAAATTGAAGTCTTTGAGAAACTGAAAAATTTTAAAAAATCGACGAATTTGGAAAAATAGACCAAAAGTTTGAAAACATTGGCAAAATTTAAATACTTAAAAAAACTTTTTGAAAAATTGACGGACTTTCCAAGTTTTTTTTTCTCACATTTTAAACATTTTTTTAGGTTCGTTTTGTGATTTACCGAATTATCTATACCCTAACTAAGTTAAACTCCACCCCAAGCTGTTTACACTTCGAAGTACCTATTAAAAATTATTGATATTGTTTTACTTTTTAAAAAATACTCATCCAGAGGGTTCTGCACCTAGACACAGTCTGCTTATCAACGTGCAATTCAAAAAAAAAACACCCACTTCCATCAAGCCACCGTGAAGTGATTTCCCGGCTGAGACGCGGGCAACTGCTTCGTATCATATCGAGGCGGCTGAAAACGACACCGAAATGTTTGACAAAACGCGGCGTCTTTATGCTCGAAGTATATAGTAGGTGCACTACACGTACACATGTAGATGTCAGAAATCTGTACGTTGGCCGATACTGGATACACTCTCTCGCATACAGAAGCGGAGTACGTACCTACCTACCGCAAAAGGCGCTCCACCGCGCTGAGACGTAAACGTAAACCGCGCCACAAAACAGGTGTTTATCACGATTAACGTCCGCCTAAGGATATTCGAAAGGACGTTTTTGACTGAAAATAAACGCGACTAGGGATAAAATTTGTTTAACATAAAATGTCGATTTAAACACCAGCAAACATTTCGCGAACATTGAAATTGTGTTGTATAACGTAACGAAATGTGATGATTTTGTAGCATTACGCGTGTAATACTCGCTACGGAGTTATGTGTAGGTAGGTAAATACCATAGATACATACGAACCTCTCTGCATCTACGTATATTTTTGCGATGGTGGCGACGTTATATAAAGACGAGGTCTATACCTGTACTTCACTAACCACGAAGGGAATATAGATACGTATACGATATCTACGTAGAGCTTTGCACGGTGGAATAAATTTTTTAGCCGTGTTCATCTAGCGGAATACACGAAGGTAGATACAGATGCAGGTGACTTTTTTTTCTTTTTTTTGGAGGATTTTTTTCCTATTATTCGAAGTACACATTGAAATAAAGCCGCGAGAACGTCTTGCATGAGTTAAAT
>JAAOIU010240565.1:0-11030 GCA_018107765.1 Hypogeococcus pungens | reverse complement strand
TCAAATAGAAGTTTAGAGGCATAATTTTGAAAATTTCTGAAAAAGTAAATTTCAGACATTTTTCAAAAAATTAAATTTAACAATAGG
Source organism: Hypogeococcus pungens (assembly GCA_018107765.1). Lineage (NCBI taxonomy): Eukaryota > Metazoa > Arthropoda > Insecta > Hemiptera > Pseudococcidae > Hypogeococcus > Hypogeococcus pungens. The sequence goes on along the minus strand of JAAOIU010240565.1, from coordinate 10,943 downwards.
ATTTCCAAGACAAATTTAAGTAATATTTTTTAAAAAAAAATTAACCCAAATGAACATATTATTTTGCCTCAAAAACTTCAATTTTTGGGATTTTTTGCGACTGTTGGAGCTCATCTACGAGGACGAGGTAAAATTGCTTTAGACAAAAAAAAAGGTACTTGCGCCCGGCTTCGAAAATTTGTGTGAAGTAAGCACATTCAGCGACTCATGCCAATAAAAAATTAGGTATATCTGAGCCACACAAATTTTTAATCGTCCAGTTATGGTGTTATTTTTACTTAAATTTAGATGTTGGGAGTAAAACTGAGACGCGAATTGAAGTTGAAAATTTTTTCCTTGAGTTAAGTATAATTTATTACTTTTTTTGTTTCTTTTCGTTTATAAACATTTCTTTATTGATATAGATAGGTAAGAAAGGGATACAAAAGTTTCACCACGCCACCCGCCGCCCCCTTTTATCGAACGCAAGAGCACCAAATTTCAGAACCTCTATCAAAGATAGCCGCTCCTTTCGGACACCTTCAGGAAGCGGAGCGGCACAAATCCCTTTTTAAGGAATCATTCAGAGCGTATCTTTGATAGATACAGCCATTTTAAAAAATAACATAAACACTTAACATAACGCGCGTCCGTTGCCCAAAAAAAGAAAAGAACCAACCATCCGAGCTTAAAACGACCTAAACAATTAAGCGTGTTTCCTTACTTGTAATAAGAATAACTCTTGCGATATAATATGTAGCGTCTTCTCCGTGCTCCACATATTCACACAACGCGTACCATATACCTACAGAACAGGCTAATGAAGCTGGCGAAACACGTTAATCCCTCGCGTTTCTGGCCGGTTATTCGGCGAAATACCGCCGCCGGAGATAATTCAATGGTCAAGGTCACCGGTGCTATTTGGTAACCAGCATGAAGAAAAAAAGGTTGAAGGAGTAGGTTTTTATAACAAAAGTCATTAAGAGTGCAGAGGATCTCTTTTCGAATCGCAGCAGTTACACTTTGAAAATTTAGTAAAAAAATACATCGAACGTAGCACCTGTCCGAGTTGCATGGAAGCGGCAATTCACGTCTGTTTGTAAAAAATTAATTTCAAAGCGGTTTGAAGTCAGGAAAATAGCAAAGGTTAACGACTTATGTAGTATATATCTACCTGATTCGGACGGCTGCCCTTATGCAGCGATGCTGTCGTACTCATAAGAATGTACCTACCAAAGTTGTTTCTTTCTTCTACGTATAAATTAGCGACCATCGAGTATCGAAGCGCTGCGTCTGATACGTCGACGTAGGTATCCTATACTTACTTAGTCGCCATATGACTTAGATGGCAATGCCTAGAGTGAAATTATTTTCCGGAGATGTTGTTCCATGCATTAACTGCTTAATTATGGTGTTTTGGTGACAGAGGTCTATTTTTATCGTTTGCTTATTCGATCCCGTTAGAATATTATTTGAAATATTGACTTCTTTATCTAGATCGTGAACCTCAAAGCTGCTTCAGAAGCTCGCGAAGTTCGACTACATGGTGATAAGACGAGACGCTTAATAATTTAAATCCTTCTCCAGCCTATCTTTTGTACATGAAAAATCAACCAATCACGCCAGTCTAGCTGAGCGTAAATCACCTAAAATAATATATTATCACCGGAACGCTAATTACCGACATTAACCCGGCACTTGCAATCATTACCGAAGCTGTGCAAATTGGTTAACCACCTACTCGATGCCAAGACAGTACCAAGTGAAGAACTAAAGAATATTCCTCGTACGTGTATAGAAAAGAACTGTTTGAAAAATCCGCGAAAAAGCCGACGATGACTTTCATTTTCATGCTAATTTCGTATCGCTAGACTACTCGATCCGAATAAAGAACAAACAGTGTAAATTAATTATTTAAATGTATACCGCAAGCCGGTGGCGGTGTTTGAACGCTTGTAGAATGCTGAGAACCACTTCCTTGTCTGCCAACTCGTACAGACTTTCGTTCGCGACACATTAAACTTTAATCTAGTATAACACGAGTAAACAGTTATGAGTTGCGTAGGTGAAAGCTGTCCACTTCGGTTTCGGTATGTCCTATACTTGTCGCATCATATGTGTACCTGTGCCTCTACCTATGCCAATGTACGCTTGTCCATGCACCGTGTGATCATTATACGAACGACATGACACTTTTACCTCGCGTCTTCGTCTTCATTTTTCTTTCTGTTTCTTCGTTACATGCTCCCTGTCAAGACCACGCGATGTAATGCCTTCTAATTGTTAAATTAGACATAACATTTACTTTACATGCACTCGTCGAGACAGCCAACTCACCTAATGTCGTCGCTTCTTTTCACTTATACGTGGAGCCATTTTTTATAAAAACAATGTCGCACGGTACCTGCTAATTGCGTTTAGCAGTATTTCTTTGCTGCGTGATGACCAAACCATTTTCACTTTTCACAAATCAATGACACCGCAGCAGTAGCCCTAATATAGGTACTTTCCATCTGTATGTAGGAAGGTACAGCACTTTGGTGGATTCGAACACTGACCAATGTCCCTTCTATGCTCTGTATAATACAAGTACCTTATCTTCCGAGTTAATGATTCGTGTAAATACAGTTTAAACGGAAGTTAAACGGTAGTACTGGCGGCGCCATCGTTCCAATATTCTTTTTATTTTTTGCTTCTTTCGATAAAAAGAAAACATAGCTGAAAAATCTGCCACGCTAATAGGTTCGCATCAATTATAAGACGACGACAATGTATTTGTGTAAAGTATTCTTATTTTCATCGTCGACATTGTGCCGGCCACTCGAACGCGGGAGACGAAGTGAGGCGAAACCTCATCTCTTGACAACTTCGTATTACAGCCATATAGCACTCGACCAACGTCTTCTTTATCGATACATAACCGATATTCGTGAAAGTTAATTTATCTTCAACGATCGTTATTTGATTATGATCTCGACAGTTTATATTGGTCATTGGGTCAAATACGACTATATGCTTTAGGTACTCGGGTACATACGTGTAGAACTATAGAAAGATATACCTATACTCGTGAGTATTACGAGCCCGTTGTGAATAGTGGGAGAGAAATTTATGGACAAGCATTTATGCGAGAAAACAAATTATCTATCAGGATTTAATGATAGAGATACGGTACTCAGGACTGTATTAGTAATTGCACTTAATTGATTTCCATTTCTGTTTTTCCCCCTCATATCTACATACTAATGATTATGAATTTTTCTTACATGCATGTTTGATTTTTAATTGATGGTTTTCTTCTTCTTTTTTTGAACAGGATGTTTGGATTAAGATGCCAGATCGGGTGGTAGCCTTACAGCTACTGTCATCGTATTGGTTAGCTGTGATTCTACCGCCCTTGCCGGGAGTACTTTGTTTCAGTGCAATATACAACAATGAACGCATTTCCGCTTTTTCTAATCTTTCGCCGTATTTTCACCAAGGTAAGTGATTTAAATAAAGCAGTGGCATTAAAGTGCCATTACGTGGATTAGGTACTTTTTATCATACTTATAAAAACAAAAAAAAAATTGAAGTAGGGTAATGTTTTATATATACCTATACATATAACAGGAGTAATATTATTTTTTTTAAAAATTAAAAAAAAAATGAAAATTCCAGTTTTTTGACTCAAGCCAAAGAGACTGAAGATCTCCACAAACATTTTCTATCAAGCGGGTTTTCATTAGGTACTTCCAAAAAATGAAGGTGAATACTGGGATTTTATTAACGGAAAAAATGAATAAATTTAGTAAACCTGAAATTTTTTACATTTTCTGATTTCGCGGTCCTAGGAGAAAAATTAATAGAACCGAAGTTGTAGAGAATTATATCTCCAGTCGTCGATGTGGCGTCAAATTTTTCAGTTTTACAGTCGAACTAAGCGTCCTAGGAGAAAAAGTAACAGAACTACAGATGTTGAGAATTAAATTTCCAATTGTCGGTGTGTCATGAAAATTTTTTAGGACGTATATTTCTTCCCCTACTTGCAAAAAACCATTTTCGATTTCTTGAACAATTTTTGATTTTCAATATCTGCCGTTCTAATACACCAAACTCAACCAAAATCTAATCAGGTTTGAAGCTCGTCACTAGAAAGCTATCGTAAAAATTTCAGCTCAATCAGTTGATAGTAAGACATAAAATTGGAAAAAATAAATAAATACATAAACATAAAAATGATGACTGCATTGGACTTTTTTTTCTTCGAAAAAAGGTATAGTCCACCATAAAAATAAAATCAGTATACAAGGAGCAAGCTTTTAAAATTTTTCAATAAAAGTACTTACTACCTGATGAAAAACCAAGGCATTTTTTACGAAACCAGTTTTTAAAATTTAGAGGAAAAAAAAACATTTTAGATTTTTTTTGAAAATTTTAAAAAATCAGTAACAGATAAATTTCGCCAGTTTTTAAAAAATAAATGATTTTCGATTATTTTTTTTTAGAATAGTAAATTTAATAACAATTGATCGAAAACTTTTGAAATTTCCTGACGGATTTTGAGAAATTCTTTAATTATAGCTTCCAAAAAATCAATTCGAACAAAATTTGCTTAAAGAATAATACATAATATGAAATTCACTCCACTGTACGACGCTTTTTCTCATCATATGATTACAGGACGCAAATTCGGTGGTTACAAAATCCTTCCAAAACCTTGTAAAGATACGTCGTCGCCGCAAAAAGAGAACACCGGTGTTTGCATGTTCAATTATGAATGTACGCAAAGAGCGGGAACGGTGGTTGGCTCCTGCATGGACGGTTTTTTGTACGGCACGTGCTGCAAACTACCAGCCGGAGTATCCTTATCTACGATCGTGGACGCTGCGGCCGGCGATACCACTTCTTCAAAACCATCTTCGTTTCTCTCATTCGCCTCGTCGTCTTCCGTGTCCGACCATCGTTCGACGACCGTCTCCCATCACAATGGGAAACCTCCTCACATAGAGCATTCGCCAGAAGAGACGTTTCTTTTATATAAAAACGGCACCGTTGTACAAAATGTATATAGCCCGGATGATTTTTTATTCTTTACTAAACAACAAACGCCATTTTACATGCAGACTAGTCCATTACCCGAAACTGATATTTACGATGATACCAAAGTACACCACCTGCAGACGGCCGCCGATACCAACGATTTAAATAAACGAGCTACGTCTTATTATCAAAAGCTAACGACGTTGTCGAATAGTGAAGCTTCTCATACTAATGTCAGTCCTAGTCAGATATTCAATTTGGCCATGTCGTTTTCCGCCAATAGCAAATCACCGTCGACGTCCACTCCACAGCCGGAAAATCGTCACTCCAGTACTACGCCTAAGCCATATTATGCAACTAGCAGCAGCCGAGAACCGTTCAGTCCAAACTTCCCGTCTAAATATGGGTCGTCGATGGCGCATACTACTAAAATATTACCTCACACAACAGATCGTACCAGTAATGGACACAGTAGCAGCTCAACATCGAAATATTTATTCAGCACTCCGCAACTGACCTCCACTTATGGGGGTGGTATTACCAATAAAAACGACGAATTCGACGAAGACGAAAACCTAGTCAGGGTTCCAACTTTGACTGCGGAAAACGTTCATAAATACGGCCAGTCCAATAACTCAGCTATCAATCACATTCTGTGGCTCTTGAATGACACAAAATATGACGCCGAAATCGAGACTGAAACAGCTACCCAACCGACCCAATCCTTTTATACTTGGTTATCGGTGCAAAATAACGCAGAGAAAAGCAGCAGTCAGCCTTCTTTCACGAGGCCAGTGACCCATAGCATATACCACGACAAACCAAGCAGCACTCCGATGAGTAGCACGACCGTCCATCATATTCCAGGACCCGCTTTTCACGTCACACCGGAAGTAAAGATCACTCCAAAACCGCCAAATAATGCCGAATCGGTACCAACGGTAATTGTGCTCACGTCAGCTCAAGATACTAATCCAAATCCTTCGCCATCTGTCGGGCAAAAGAAACCTGTATATAGTTACGCTACAACGGCCAGTTACAACGTTAGTTACCATTTTCCTCCGGTCGGTCCGAGCTCCAGCAATAAGCCTTATGTGAAACCATCTTATTCCTCAAAACCGTACACAGATAAGCCAACGTACAGTCTACTAATTACTGCTAAACCGTCGCAAGCGTCCATCAGCAGTAGCAGCACAATTCGTCCGGTTACCGCGGGTTATATTTCGAAGCCGATTTATGGCGACTTGGGCACCTCTTCCAAACCGTCTTTGTTTACCACTACTCCATTTACGACAACGCAAAAGCCTCCGCTAAAAGCCCAGATAACCTCGTCAACTTCGATTTATACGCCAAAGCCGGAGATCCCATCGACGTCTACAATGCCTTCCCTAATGCAAACGACCATTGTAACGACAGCCAAGCCTATTTTCAGCACGAATTTACAAGCATCCGATAGCGTTCTGAAGCCCGTCTATACCCCATCGCCAATTCCATCATTTACCAATTCTATTCCTGTGTATTCGACATCTAGCTACGTCACCATTAAGCCACCAGGAAGCAATCTGTACAGTACACCTCATCCAATATACTACGAAGATAGTCCAACGCGCCCGGTGTACCCGTCGAGTAACTACTTGATCAACTCGACCGAAGATATGGTAGCATTTCCACCAGTTCGAGATCCAAATGTCAATTTGACGGCGACGCAACAAGAGAATCCATTGATCACATCGACCACAACGTTCGGCGACGAAGAAACCGAAGTAACGCCACAATTCGTAGTGGACAAAACACTCGAAGATAAGGTGCACGTTTTCGTCGAAAAAATAGTGCAGTCTTTGCAGGGTAATTTCGAGGACCTCGAGAAGGTCTTGATTACGGGTGAGTCGACCAATAACGTCACCGTCAACAACGGCAGTCCGACCAAGAAGCCAACGACGGTGACAAAACGACCGACCAAAAAGCCTACAGGCACGACGAAGCCTTCGTCAGTTCGACCACCATCAGCCAAACCAGCCATTACAACGTTACCAGTTACTCCTACAGTTATTACCAAAAAGCCAACGAAAAGGCCGACTTTAGCTACGACGGTACAGCTATTCCAACCGTCGTCTACGGCTCAAAATACCATAGTCCCATTACCCAGTAAGAAACCAATCAAAATTACTACAACGGTTTCCATATTACCGGCGTCGTCTTTTTCCACCGAACCGTCGCCTAGCTCGTCATCTTTTTATGAAGAGGAACCGTTCGTAACTACAACCAAAATTAGTACCAGTGGTGGGTCTGGTGACGAAGAACCAATTGATTACAGAAGAGGTTTGTATCAATTCACCGTACGACATCAAGGAGGACGGATTGAAAGTTGAAAATGCCGAGATGACTTTAGCACATGGTGCCACAAAAATTATTTCCGCAGACTTGAAATAAACNAAAAAAAAAAAAAAAAAAAAAAAATGTAATTTTAAAGAACTTAGATACCAATTTTGATTTACATAATTATGTGCCTACTTTCAACAAAGTACTTTTTAATTTTTTAAATATTCATCAACCCATTGCTCATTTGACGTAGGTAGTTGAAATTTCATCTCTTCGCTCAATCCACCTCCAATAGCATATTAAGCGCGATAGTAATAAAAAAAATCATTTTTAGAATGTGGCGTTAGACCACTAGCACGGAAAAACAACGGTAGAATTGTCGGAGGTAAAGGTTCTACTTTTGGCGAATGGCCTTGGCAAGTATTAGTTCGAGAAGCAACTTGGCTAGGTTTGTTCACGAAAAACAAATGCGGAGGAGTACTAATAACGAATAAATACGTCATCACTGCAGCTCACTGTCAACCAGGGTGAGTGTTCTTTTGTTATCCAACTCTAACCAATTATGGATACACTAGACAACTTTTTTCTCGCTTTCAGATTCCTAGCTAATTTAGTTGCTGTATTTGGTGAATTCGATATAAGTGGCGAAGTTGAGTCAAAACGTAGTGTAAGCAAAAATGTACGAAGGGTTATAGTTCACAGACAGTACGACGCAGCCACATTCGAAAACGATATCGCGTTATTAGAATTGGAATCACCGATCCAATTCGACTCTCATATTGTGCCTATTTGTATGCCCGAAGATGACGAAGATTTCACTGGTCGCATGGCCACTGTTACCGGTTGGGGAAGATTAAAATATGGTAAATATTAACATGTACTTCTGCGCGTCTCACTATTTAGGTCAAAAAAACATCTGTATTATTAGGTAGGACACAAAACTTTCATACCTGAAACACAGTAAAAAAAAAAAATTCAACGTTATTATAACTAAAAAAAAAATCATATTAAAAAATAATTTATTATATCGATTCTCTCGATTACAATGCAGACATCTCGAGTGAAATTAAACCATCTAAGAATCAACAACCAGATAAGTACGTCTTGAATCGATTCGTTTTTCTGGTTGATTACATGTTTAAATGTGTTTAACCGGTTCGATAAACTTGTTAAACTGTTTTAAACTACTGACGTATTTTTATTCTCATCGAACTCGATACGTCGTTGTCGTCTTTTTTTTTTCATTTCTACTCGTGGTGTAAAACTATGCAATTTTTTTAGGTGGTGGAGTGCCCACTGTTTTACAGGAAGTACAAGTTCCTGTTATAGAAAATCGGGTTTGTCAAGAAATGTTCCAGACCGCCGGTCATTCCAAAGTTATATTATCCAGTTTCCTTTGTGCGGGATATGCCAACGGCCAGAAAGATTCTTGTGAAGTATGTTGACAAACAATTCACGTTGATTAGTTCTGACTGATTCATGTTTTCGAGTTAACATTTCGTGACTTTTTCTCTTGGAAATCAAAACCAAATAAATAAAAAAATTAAACAAATTCAAGATCAAAAAAGTACCTTAAGACGTTTCCATTCAACTGAGTGGTTGACATAAGAAGTACGAAATTTTTTGAACATCAGACTCCAGCAATGAAATCAAGTACAAAATGAACTTTCGCAGTGGCGGCAACTTAGGTGTAGCTCTGGAGCTTGAGCTACACATGAGCTGTTGAAAATTTTCTCATGTGGTGCTCAGCACCACAAGAAAAAAATTGATCAGTATCACAATTGCTAGAATTTCACTTCAGAATTTTAAAACTCGTCCATCAGTGCTATAGAATAAATAGAAAAATCATAAAAACATTTTTTGTGATTATGCACAACCTGAAGTCTAGTTATCTACCCAAATATTTTACGTTTTTTGTTTCTTGTTTGAATGTGTTGTTTGTCATTTTGAATCAAAAACATAATTTTTTTGGTACTTGCTACTTCATTATTTTATTGCCGCCACCCCCGGACATTTGATCATTTTTTTTCACTTCATGGGTGCCAAGAAAATTTTTGAGCTACACATGACAGAATTCCAAGTTGCCGCTCCTGAATTTTCATGAAATAATTATCATTAAACGCAATTAAACAGAAACACTCTTAAACAACATAAAACTAACGCTCTTCACTTCGCATGAGTTCGCCCAAATGAGTGACGCTTTAGCGCGACGCTGCGTTCAGACTTCTGAAAAATCTGATAAAATTGTATTTCACAATTTTTTTGAATTTCTGCACCAAAACAAAACAGAACAAAACAATGATTGTTAAATGATACCTAATCAGTTTTTTATCACCTTCTAAATTTGAATTTTCAATTCAACCAATAGGCACAATTGAATTAAAATCAGTAACATTTCCATCATTTTTCTTACGATTCCCAATGTATTTTCTGCCTTAAGAAGCTTGGAAAAGCATAAAATTCAACATACTGAGCTCGTAATAATTTTCCGTGGTGTTAATCGATAAAATTATCGGTCAGTGGTCAGTCCGATTGCATATGTATATTGAAAAATCAGTTCTCACTTGAAGAAATTTTCGCTACACAAAGTATGTTCTACAAAAGATAACGAGTCCATTAGATATGTTCGACGAATTGCAATTAGGGAATAAAATATTATGAAATCAACATGTTGATCTTATTCGAGATACAATTACCATACTTAAACTCTTCGCGTCTCTATGTTTTCATCCAATACTTTTGTATGAAACCATAAAGGAAAATCACACTAACTCGATGTACTCGCTATTTTATTTTTCTAGGGTGACAGTGGTGGACCACTGATGGTAGAACGAAGTGACGGTCACTGGACACTAGTAGCCACTGTATCTCACGGCATCAAATGCGCAGCCCCTTATTTACCTGGTGTATATATGCGAACTACATACTATAAACCATGGTTACAAACGATTACTGGTGTTCAATGAATATTATAAAACCAGTCTACCATTCATCTGTATATTTTATATGTTTATTTATTGGATCATTATTTATTTTTTTTTATTTATTTATAATTCGTATGAACATTTGCCATATAATATGTACGATATTGTTAGGTCTTTTTTTCATTCTTTTGTAATTTTTTTTTGTCTTTTTATACGAAACCCATTTTTATATTTATTTATTCGCTGAACATATTTATGTAAGATCGTGAAAGAAAAATGCTGCGGTGAAGTAAAAGCTGCTGTATTGTTGAAAATCAAAATATTGAAAAAAGAATATGTTCCTAAAATTCACAATTCGAAGGCATCTCCAAAGTTCTCATAAAGTATTATTAATTTTTCCTTGTTGTTTATGTGTAAGTAAAACACCGATAACTTTCCAACGAAACTTTCTATGTTAGATTTATATCCGTAGGTATCGATTTTTATCGAAAAACTCTTTAGATTCCAGTATCAACCGCAAATTAGATAACTTCGAATACTTTCTTACATTTGATATTTTTACAAAATATCTAATTATTTAAAATGCCATTTCAAAGGGTAATTATACATGTTTCACGCTTTAATTATTTGTATAGTTTGTTTCTCTTTTTTTTTATTTATTTAAAAATTTTGTTAACATTATTTTTTATAGTAATTGTG
>JAAOIU010240193.1:0-10203 GCA_018107765.1 Hypogeococcus pungens | reverse complement strand
CCGATGCTTCGCTTAATTTATAAACAATACTACTTAGATAGAACAAGCTCTACGATGCACGTATGCATACCTACTTACCTACCTAGAAAGTCTCATTCTTCGAAGATACGGTTATTGAAAATTAAACCAAGCGAAAGCTCTCACTTTTGTGAAAATCCTTTGATAAATAGCGACTTCGATGCACCAACTTGATTTTATTTCTCAATGCGGAATAACCTGCACAAAAGAAAAAAATCAAATTATTTTCATCACCGCGTCGAAAGAACCTTGAAGAACATACTCGTTAAACTTTAATCAACGCATTTTAATGACTAACAGAGAAGCTAAAAATCCTCTGAGCTTTTTATCCGTATGAATCTATCTACATCTTACACGTTCGCGTTCGGCTTGGCCGCAGCTGAAATCGATAAAAAGGATTTTATTAGTTCTTTGGAACGGTTTTCCTTTATTCCCTTCATAATCAACGCAGCCATAACGAAACCTAGTTTATTGAAAGGAAAAAGAATTTCAAAAGTTTAATATAGCAAAAGACGGCATTTGACACACGCTTTTCTCAACTTCTATTACTAGTAATGTTCAGTCCCCTCATTCAATAGCAGGATATTGAAGCTAAAGCTTAAAACTTAAAAGTATTAGAACCACTTTCAACAATGTTTTCAGATTAACTACCAATAAGAGGTAGTAGGTACCTAATGATTTCAAAAAGTACCACGCAAGTGCTCAGCTTTACGTATAGTTACGTATGATATGGGCCTTCTTATATATAGTATGTTACAAAATTTTAATTACATGCCAACCAATGTATGTGCGCACCTTCTACTACACCTACAGCTGAGAATGGCATCGTTTTCAAAATTCACGTCATTTATTTTCGAATAAAAAAACTTTTCTTAAAAGAAGAAGAAAAAACACCCAAATCGATTATAATAACGACCAGAAAATTACAGTAATAATTGTGTTTTTAGGAGGGTGAAAAAAAAAACACGAAAACAATTTCATCCCATTAAAAAGAAAAATAAAAAAGTATAAAAACTTTGCAAAAATTTTCATCCGTCTTTAAATCAAAAATTCGACGCCTTCGCACGTGATGATTATAGCGTTTAAATACCGCTCGACTTTAAGGAAGTCAATTTTTGTATGCCAGTCGAATATTTCAAGAGGCTTGTTATACATGGTAGCCAAGTTTTTACTATGCATTTATTGTTATCTTGTGAAGTTGTGTAAGTCAACTTTACTACCAAATCGAGTATTACTAAAAGTAGCACGTACCACGGTTTCATCTTGGATTGTGGTAATATTTTGCATTTAAATAGCTATTTTCTACGAGCAGTTGAAGTTCAAAATAAGTCTAAAAATTAACGTCAACGTTAAAGTTTCGCTATTTCTTGCCTTTAAAATGGATTTAGCTTTTTGAATATTTACATTTCGAAAATATGAAAGAGATTTAACGTCACGAGCTGTGAAGTGTACGTAATACTTTTCGTCGCAGAATTTCACATCTCCCAGACTAATAAATAAACTGTTTACCTAGTCATTAATCAAAAAAACTCGCAACATGAACCTTTTTAATCATCCTTCATCGAAGATACTTTTCACACGAAATAATTCAAATGAAGACCATAAGATATCAGTGTGATTATGCGCATATTCGGAACATAATCACAGAAAACAGTAAACTATATGCAAACAAAGAACCGGGTAATAGCTTTTCGGTGTTATAAACAGAGTAAGTTGAAAATTGAAAATAACTTTGTAATTTTACATCATAATGCTGCGTTTGTTGTTCAAATTTGTGACACTATCGTATAACATAGAAATGATGGCGTTTAAACCGACATCCTGCGCTTCATTAAAGATTTATTATGCTTTATATGAATTTGTTTCATGAATCAAAGAGAAAATCTATTCTGCTCAGTGGTTTGGAATAGGAATATGGCCAGTCAAAACCAATCAAAATAAGTAGAAAATTTGAAGAAAAAAGTTGATGGTAATAAGCGTCTTCAAACACATGAATATATTCATAGAAAATAAAAAACATCCGTAGGAATTCAGGGTCCCCACCGCATTTAAACGTAGAAGAATCACAGATATTACAAGAAATTCACAGCAATTTAGAATACCAAACTTTTAATGGAATTTCAGGCATTCAGAAAAATTCGCGAAACTTAAAAATATACATACAATTAAACAAATTTACAGGAATTTAAGTTGTGAAAAAAAATTACGACAGGATATACTTGATCGATGATTTTTACGTTTTCATTTAAAAAAATTGAGTTAGNACAACAACAACAACAAGATTTCTCCACTGATTTTGGATCAGTGAATTCAATTTTCCTACAGAAATGCACCTAAAGCCAATTTTTGAAGTTTTTCAATTTTTCTTGACCAAGGTTAAGGAAGAAAAATTATGACAGGGGACGCTTCATCTACGATTCTCATGCTTTCATTTAAAAAATTGAATTAAGTTTCTTGTCCACTGTCCCTCCTATGAATTTCATTCATCCCTCCCCCCGAAAAAAAACCTGACCACAGGTCTGCGACATTATTGAGAAAATTAAAAAATTTATGAATTACAGGAATTTTGAAGTCTAGTAACTGTCCAACGAGGATCTCAGGTACTTGGAAAAATTCATAAAAATGCAGGATCTTAGGAGTTCCATGCTACTATCGGTCATTTGGAGAAACTCGTAAGAATTTAATGTCTCAGAGTTTGAATGGAATCTCAGGCGTTTAAAGCATTTTGTAAGAATTTTAAGATTCTGGCATTCAAGGAAGTTACATGCATTTGAAGAAATTTATAGAAATTTGAGATCTTGGGCGTTTAGTGGAATCTCAGACATTTAGAAAAATTCATAAGAATGGTATTTAGAAAAATTTACATTAGAAGCATTGGCAAAAAAAAGAGAATAATAATGATAAAAAGAATAATAATTTATCTTGTAATTTGTTAATTCCAGATTTTCTTTTCAAGTCTGTACAGGTAACCTTATAGGTACCTAGGCATGAAAAGATTTGATTCAATTATACCTAGCGAGAGCGAAGTTCATTAACCGGATCCATTCACGACTGACTAATTCGACGAAATTCTGCTCGAAAAATAATCTCATTATTAATAAATGAGCGTTTTGTTTGATGAAGACAAATGGCAAAACAGAAATGAAGTTGATCAAAATTTCATACAGAAAAAGTTTGTTAATTTTGCGATGTATTTTGCGTAACGAATCATACCAAAGAAGTTTCACATCATTTCAAATACGTAAGATCAGCTTAATTAAAATTTTCACTTACGTGTACCGTTACAAATTTCAAAAACTTAGGTGTATCAAAGTAAAAATTATGTAAAACAGATTTTTGCCAGTCTGTGATGATAATAAGAAGACAAAAAAGCTGGCGGGAAAAAAAATTAACTTTTACCATAATAATTTCATAGAAAACGTACACGTTTACTCGGAACATTATACGAAATGAACGTCTCTTAAGAGTTGACCTTAATGGAAGTAAAGATTTTTTTTCATCGCTGCTCAACTTACTCAACTCAGCACGCAACTATCAGCATACAAAATTGATAAAAATCAGGAAAGTTTTTATTGTGAAATTGAATTTTTTTTACTTGTATTGGTTGATCCGAGCCGAGCGCGAATTTTCGATAAAACTTTTAATAGAAAAGTAGATACTAACTTTTTGCTTTCGTATTTTTTGGCCGGAAAAATTCCGACCATGTTTTCATCCATATAATGACGTCAGTGTAACGTAAATGATTCGTTTTTGTTTGTTAAAGTACCCAATTTATACGAGGGTTCTTGAACAAGTAGGTACGCTTTTAAATACTTTATTTCGAGTGCAGTTTGAAAATTTAAAATTTTTATACGCATTGTTAATGAATACAGTAAGTTATTTGAGCGCAGATTTATGACAATTGGAAAAAAGGTCAAAATTTGAATAGTATCGTATATCTAGGTACATCTGTCGTGAAAAAAAATCACTTTAATGAAATCTTTTTTATTTACGATAAAAATGCGGACGTGTATCTGGAAACCACAAGAACGCGAATCACGTCAACGAATTCTGCAGCATGATTCAAAAATGCTCCTCAATGTTTACAATCAGCATTTTAATCCGACAATCCGTACAAGACCCCGCGCGAGTGTTCTGTTTATTTATAATTTCTGTAGCGTGACGTTAATTGAGTACCAGACGATGGCGATGCAGATGAATTTCAAAATTTGAAACGCGGTACTCACTGACCTGCGAAAGTGTTCACTGTTCAGGGTTCATCATCATCACTGATGCGTTTCAGACTCGGGACTTCACAGATGAAATATTTCGATTCCTCGAAAAGTATTTACCTAGAATTCTATAAATTCGCCCGTTTATCAGCGAATAACACCGGCATTTCAATTTAATATTTTAAATGTGGCTTTTTCCCTTAAGAAATTGCCACTGGACCTCAACAACAACACTTGTAATGACAGTGCGGTGCGTTTTCCGAGGGAGAAAACAAAGGGGTCACTTGAGCGCTCAAGCAATCATAAAAACTTTTCACCGCTATTGAACAAATTAGAAAAAAATTTCTCCTACGCGATTTTGTTTCATCTTTGATATTTAAAATAGATACCTACCTACTTATCTGAGTCGTTTCGAGCAACTGAAAATTAGCAGAAGAAATTCGAAGAATTTATAATAAAAATTGAAAGTCGCGAAGCGTAATCGCCGAGGTTTCATACGTTTCAATAAATTAGTTCGAGCATATTTCAAGTATGATTAAAAAAATGTAAACTTCCGTTTAAAAAAAAAAAAATCAATTTCCACAACAATTCCTGAAGTTGATGGAAATAGAGAAAAAAGTTTTAATTTTAGTTAGTTTTACCCTTACCGAGTTTTCAAAGTCTGTTAGTATTTACGGGATAATTTTTACCGCACGAAGTTCCCATTTTCAGTTCAAAGTTTTGCTCGAGAATTATTAAAATTATTTTAAAAGGTTTTATCAGAGAATTTTTTTTACCGCTTTCGAGATGAATTTTTCTTTGATTATCATCGAGAAGGCAGTTCACATTATTCCACGTAAAATAGCTGTCCCACAAGAACTTTTGCCAGTTCAATTTTTTCAACAGTTTGTAGGTGTCTAATTTATTTATTTTTTTCACTATTCCATTGACATTTTTGAAGATTTGGTAGGCGAATGAAAATTCAGTTGGATTCTGAAAGTTCGTCAAATAATTTCCCAGGCACATAATTTCGAAAATAGAAAAAAGTTGAGAGTTGAGAAGAAAAAGTTGAGAGGACGAAGTTAACAATTTTTTATGAATAAATAACGCACAGATCTTCCCTTAAAGTTATAATCCTCTGAATAATACCGACAAAGAGACAATCAAGCGAAAAAAGTACCTATCTACCATCTATACTATGTGTTGCGCTATCATTGAAAATTTTCTCATTTAAACGAAGCTGTCCATTACAGAACTCAGATGATTTTTAATATCATAAAGATCTAATTATCGCGATTTCAAAAAGGGGTAGGCTAAATTAATTTTCTGCTATTTTAAATTTATTGGCGCTAAAAGATGCAGTTAAGCTTATTAACATAAAAGCTTTAACTCAAAGATGAGTACTGCTCTGCAAGAGACTGCATTTTGTGTAAAGTTATGGGGACGTTCCATGATTAGCGATGATATATTTCGCGAAACTTTCCGAGGGTTATTTTAATCAAAAGAAGCACGAGATTTTCAACTCGAAATTAATTCACTTATGGTAAGTATGCGAAAAAGAAATTCGGATAAGAGTCCACTTTCTGAAAATTGCAAAGTAAAAATCTGGAGTGCTATAGTGTGGACGTTATTTTAAACGTATAAGCATACTAAACCTTCTCATATTTCGTCCTTAAAAATACAAAAGACAAAAAAAAAATTGCAAAGAAAGCGCGAAGCGAAGCGAGGTAATTTATATATGAACGAATGAAAGAAATTTTTTACCAACAGTAATTATAATTTTCATTTATTTTAATTAAACCAAGAGCCAACTCGAAACTCCCATCAGTAATAATTAATAGGGAACAAATTTTTTTTTCATGTCCAAACAAATCCCTTTTTCCCACTAAATTCTATACTAAAACAAAAATTGCTCTAAAAGTTCGTCAATTTAACATTAACCACTTTTTGAATACATATGCAAACGGTGCAGTAGTGATGATCGGAATGTTGAAAGGCGCAGCGTAAAATTTTTCAATCAAGATTAATATTCAAACCAGTAACAAAAACATAGTAATACCCTTTCACAACTTCAGATCAGTTAGCAAAAAATATTTAAAAGCTTAAATTGCTGGTAATTTTGCAACTTTTTCAAAAAAGTCTCCTACATAAAAACCAATGCCAAATTGCAGCTGAGCGATCTCGAATTAATCAGAAAACATTTTCAAACCCTTTACAGTTCGCATGGTTTTGGCTCATACAATTGCTGATGGCCTCATCAAAGCCTAAATTGCTGGGTAATTTTGCTACTTTTTTAAAAATGTCTCCTACATAAAAACCAATGCAAATTGCAGCTGAGCGATCTCGAATTAATCAGAAAACATATTCAAACCCTTTACAGTTCGCATGGTTTTGGCTCGCACACTTACTGATGGCCTCTTAAAACCCCAATTTGCCGGGTAATTTTGCAACTTTTACAAAGACGTCTCCTACATAAAAACCAATGCCAAATTGATGCTGAGCGGCCTCGAATTAGTCCGAAAAACCTTCAAAAGTTTTTGGAAAATAAATTTATTTACAAAAAGGTAAATGTTTGAATGGACTATTGACTCCGAAACAGTTACATGTACGTTTCCCGAAGAAAGTTCTCGGAAATTAAAACCTTTCGCGACATCCCGTCGACGTTTCTTCAATACGAACAGTGATGGTTGGAAAAAAATCAGACTCGACAAGTCGGAAAAGAGGTGCCTGGGTGTATCAGAATAAAATCTCATTAATCATTCGATGCGTATACGAATCACGAGACGGATACGTGCCGCTTTCGTATATGTACTTACTCAGTAGTACCTTAGTTTCAATTAAATTTTCATATAATTTCATTGAACTTTGATTACCAGCGTAACTTTACGCTATTCGGCTAATTAGATTTCCGAAAAAGGTTAGAAACTTGCCCAAAATTCTAGTAATTGCGATAGCGAATTCCCAGCAGGTAGATATCGGATTAAATGAATGCAAAATATCGCTAATAAACGCGATACGTAGGCTATTCACACGTTCGGTAGGTTTATCGAATAGGTCCCGTTCCACGCTGAGTACTCGTATGTTAGGTGCGTACTCAGCCGGCACGAGCCCGACGAAGACGCGCGTGTAACAAGTTAAAAACTCTACGTACGCTGATAAAAGACGCGCGGAGTCGTGTTTCGCGTAAGTCAAAATAATTTGTCGAGCACCCGGTACTTCGGGAATGATTTTTGAGGTACAAACGATGTTTGGAATAGACGATAAGAAAGGCCTATACGTGGGCCTAAATCTGTCAGAGGCAGAACCCCCATCAGCCAGACATCCCATCAGCCGTATCACCCACTGCACCTTCTCTTTCTCGCCTACCTCATAGTGCAGCGAGCCCATCGATGTCACCCTACCGAATTTCAGCGCATGTAAACTAGCACGCTGGAGTTTGGCCTCCCCTTTTTCCACGCTGCCACGTTAGGCTACTTCACGATATTACGTAGGGTTGAAGAGGTACAGCTTTTATAGATCCACCACCGTTTTCTTCGTTGTTGTCGTTCCGTTTAGTTAACTTGGTTAATGTTCAATATTGTACGTTTGTTCGCGATTTTTTAAATTCAAATATTTTTAATAACATTCGTTATCATATCGACGCGTAACTGTTCGTCGAATTATCGTCGTGGTTTTTCTCCCTCTGTTCCTCTGCTAGTTCGGGAATTTTATTAGTAATTTCCGGTTTTCGTTAACAAGCAACTTATTCGTATTGAAATGATAAGTTTAATACTATCATATGGTTTATCTCACTGGAAACTAGCAAGATGAATAGTGATAAGAATTTCTACAACGGACTGTAACCATCGCTTGGAATCGCATTCACAAATAAAAGTACTATCGATCGGTGCACTGTGAGTATTAATTTTACAATTATTTACCATTGCAAAAATTTATTGGCACACGTGCAAGTTACGCAAGTATTTATCACGAGATGAGTTTATCGATTCGCATCCTTTGCTTCGGAATTCGGATTATATTTCGCTTGTTTTCAAAACACTTATTATACTACCTGCACCTGCAAGTTCTATTTTGCAATGATCCAATTTGGATACGTTAGCCTAACTTGTGCGAGTCAGGTGTTTGACTTATTTTCCATTTACATGCGGAACACGCCAATTCATACCTTATACCTTATATTTATAAGTTACACCCCATAATTTATCAGCGAATTTCCCAAAAATATAGGCTCGTCTATTTTAGCCCGCTGCTGTTTTCCTTATACGACCAAATATTACATTCTGAAACAATCGAATGAGAAAATTCCAGTGTGATTTGGCAAACTATAAGAACGTTGCGTGAAAACCATCTATTTTAAAAAACAGTTCGTGGCGAAATTGAAATTTTTTACCTTAGATATGTATATTATTCGAATGAACGTGTGTACCTTACATATACGAGGATTATACCATCGTTACCTCGATATCAGCTCCTTGTAATGTAATTTTTATAAAATAAGGAAAGAGACTTCCTTTCAGATAATACAAGATCTAAGAGATATTTCCAACGTTAGGTAAGCTTTTGTATTTTTTTTACTTCAAACCTCGGAGATTTAGATTTTTCTTCAGCAAGGAAGCCTCTTTTACCAAATACTTCTAAAAAATATTCCCACAAGCGCACTTTATTTTTAGAGATTATACTTTAGAAAGCCAAAACTTCGTCACCTGTGGTAATATGTAACTACTTCTTGGTTTGATTTTTTATCACCCTCGTGATTTTTTTTTTTTTTTTTTAAACCAACAAAAATAATGGTAGACTTATGCGAAGAGTTATCAAGATTGATTCACCAGAATAGGCCTACACTTATACTTATTCTTCAAATAGGTAAATAATCCAATGAAAGCAAACGGTGATAATCCACTAGCGTAATCAGTCAGGCGATTGCAGCTTATTTTGTACAGCTAATACGTAAACGCAAAGTTTTAAACTCTTCGTGAGCGAGTTACTTTAATTGAGTTTTCAACTCGATATTCGCGAAATTAATTTCGAAACTTTACATAACAAGAAAACAAAGTAAACTTTGAATAAATCTAGTTTCGATATTTGGCTGAAAGTTTTATACGCGTACAAGATAATTAGAGACGATTATTAAAACCTATAAATTTTCCTCGATGATAAATTCTCAATCGAGCAATCTTGTTTCTATTGAGTGTTTCCGGCTATTTACTCGCCATTACGTAGCACCCTCATTTGGGCTGGTTTTTTTTCGAATTTAGGTGTCATTTTGTCGATAACTGCCAGGTAGAGAACATTATTTCATTTTTGAATAAATTTTTTCAAATATGGATATACCAAAAAAGAGGTAGAAAATCTTTCTCTTTCTTAGTTGAACACAAAATTAGGTAAAATCGACAAAAATTGCTCTATAATTTTTTAAGTTTAAACCNTATACGTGAACTCAATGCCATTTAAAGCAGCTGCCCAACTTATAAGATTAAGGTTTTTCCACATTTTTTCTACCTCTAGCCCTCTTACCTCGATTTTTCGAGAAAATTCGAAAACGCATTTTCCGAGAAAATTTCAAGTAAAGTTATTTATCATAATTTTTTTTTAATAGTTGAAATCGATTTTTTGAAAAAACAAAAAAAAAAAACAAAAATTCATCTTTAAGAAATTTGAAAAAAATCCTACAATTTTTTGGCAATTCAGCAATTGTGCCGGAGATACATGGAAATGCGCCGGCAGTTTAAAAAACGGTACCTGCAGTTGCACCGGCATCATTGTTCGGATAAAAATACCAAATGAACGAACTACGAACCGTTCGTTCACGTTAAGACATGAATTTTTCAAAAACTGTTGGCTGTTTCTATCTACTTTATTTATTTATTTTTATTTAGGTATCATTTATTTATTTATTGCCTTTTATTTTCAATATTTATTTTCTTTTAGGGATATTCTTTTGGAAAAAAAAGTACTAAAATTTTTCAAAACAAACAAAAATTATAGACCCATTTTA
>JAAOIU010240044.1:0-14161 GCA_018107765.1 Hypogeococcus pungens | reverse complement strand
AATCCGTACATTTCGCCACTTTGCCAGCCCGCATCCGCGATGCAACTACGACACCTAAAGAAAAAACCGTACAAAACTCGACTCGATTCCTATAACGGGTTTCTAATTTTAACATTTGTACAGCGCACCAGTTCATTTACCAGCCAGATGCGGTTTTTAGCTGTAAGTACATATATTTTCCCCATTTTCTTCTCCTTCTGAGACAGCGCAACGTCTTTCCAAAGTCCAAGTCACGCACGTTGACTCATCGCTCGATCAATTTCGGCGAATCGCAAGTTCGCAACACGCCATCCTAGTCGCTCCAGCGAGGAGTACCGACGCGACGCTCATCAACAACGGTGCTGCGTGTACCGTAAATTTCGCATGCCGTAACTGCGCTTGACCTCGCCATTACCGTTTTTTGACATTTCGCATTCCCCCGCATCTACTACGTAGTACGTAGGTACATTTCGGCGTTCGCCACCAGCTCGACGAATTATCGTACATTATACATTAAACGGTCTTGTACCTCGCGGTAAAAAATAGTACGCACTCGCACACTACACAGTGTCTACATTGGAGAGATTCTTTGTAAGCTGTGTCATGACGAAGAAGACAACGACCACACAATGACGATGACTCGAATGTGGCGAGCATTTTTAATTACGTAACTAGAACGATGCCCTTTGTTGTTCTTTTGTTGTTAGCGCGCACTGCAGCGATGAAAAAAAAACATAAGTCAATAAAAAAAATTCCAGGTTCATTACACGCGATAATCTCTCTCCTTTCCGGTCAACCGAGGAGAGCGGAGGGAACGTGAAACGTCGTCGATAAGTTTTTATTAGACTTTAGCGCGTATGAGACAGTTTCTGAATATAAAATGAATTTTATTCCGCGTTTAGCTAGGTTTTAATAGTTTCGAAAAATGCTTTTCTAACAATTTCTCAACCGACGATGATTAAATAACATCGTTTCTAATTTTGATTCATCCATCAGTTTTCAGAATTAGAAAAAAATGATCAATCATCGACCAAATAATTTGATTTACTTTTTAGAAAAATTGACTTTTTATAAATTGTTGATAAAATTGAACTTACTTTTGATTTTTTACGTGAAAATTAGTCATTTTTTTTTAGGAAGATTTTTCACTAAAATCAATTTTCTTTCTTCGATCAAAAGATCCACATATTTATTTTTTACGAAAAAACTTTTTAAATTTCAATTGATAATTTTGATAAATCTCGATTCGTTTTTTCGATGTTTTGACGAAATTGATTTTTTAATCACGATTATTTAAGTATTTTTCTACTTTTTTTTACGCGAATATAAATTTTTATTCTTCATTATTTTGATTACATTTCGAACAATTTTCAATTTCAATAGGCAGGACAATTTTTTTCATTTCTTTGAATATTTCTCGAGGGATAAATATGCATATTTTCATTTCGTTTTTCAACAAATCGAAGAATTTTCAACGTCTATCTATATAAATCGATTTATTTTTTCCTTGATGGAGGAATAAGTTTTTTAATTTTGATTCACCAAATATATTTTTCAATTTGACGAACTGATAAATTTTCAACTTTAATGAGACAATTTTTTTCAATTTTCCAACATTATGAAAATAGAATTTGAAATATAAGTACAATTCTAGAACCAAAACTGTAATTTTTTGAAGAAAAAAATAAAAAGTTTTCCTCGAGTTTTGTTTTTAATTTTTAAAATGCATGCCGTGTCTTCCAATTATTCCACCGTAAAAATATCTCCACAACAAATCTTACATCTGAAAATACAGCTTCACAGATTTCTTAAATAAATGTAATATTTTCTGATTCCCTCCTTTCTCCTCTCGTTTCCTATTCATCGCATGTACGTCCTCGTAATACCCTCTAAATGAATTCAAAACACGAAACAAGAACATAAAAAGCGTATACAATCGACATCAGTCAGTATATCTTTCGATCACAAAGGCATTTCTTCTGCACAGCCGGACCATATACACGAGACCGAGGGGATCAAACGCTGAAAAAACTACTTTTCGATTTTTTTTTATCCACTTCAAAAAAGCGACCCTTCTCCTTTGGACTACTCTCCGTGTTTTTTTGTCTTCGCATGCACACGTACATCTCCATTTATGCTGGTACCAATAAAAAATCCCTATTTTTGATTCTCAATTCTCATACAACTAGATACGTATGTACGTACGTCTAACGTCTATTAAAGTGTGTAAAATACAACCGCATCGAACCACTGTTCAAGCATCTCACGTCAGGCATGTCTGAGCACACAGACACTCGCACACGTGTTTTTGTAATGACTAAAAAATGAGTCCATTAAATGGACGAATTTATTACCCGATGCCGATTATCGTCAGAAAACATAACGTGAGAAAAAATCTTTTCGATGATACTCGTACTAATCCCAAATTTGTACACCACTTAATGCTTGGTAATGGAAAAAATACTTGAGTACATACCCATTGCTTTGGTTTCTTCTCGTTTAGCATTTAATATGGAAAATTTGAATTTTGCCCGCACTTCAGTCTTATTACATGAGACTAGTAACAAATATAGTGAAAGGTAATCTTTGCTTTCTTCGTCTAATCCTTTAGGATTGACTCGTAAACACCTGCAAAATAACCACACCGAAGCGATGAAAATTAATCGTCGCATAATTCTACAAATAGGTACACGCGTACAATGAAAATCGCATCAACTTACCACTTAAGTTTATCGTTAGTTCCGGCTGAAAATGTAGACGATTTCAAAACCTCACCCATTTCCTCTCGACAGAAACTGAAATTGTTGATCGTCCACATATAGCTGAATTTTACGACTTTCACCTGCCAACAAAAAAGTATTCCATCAAGAAATCATATTTAAAAGTGGAGGGCATAAGACAGGCACCGAATCGCGTGCGAATAGCTACCACACGACGACGATCGTAACTCTCGCTCAGAGTCAAACAAGCCGAACGTCGCGGCGCCCTTTCCATCGTCTGCATCTCTTCCTCTCACTCTGGCAATGCGCTATTCGAACGGTCGTTGGCCACACATTTGGCAAACCAAAGCTCAGACAAACGGCGTCACTTAAACGACACGATAGAGAGTTCGTGCGCGCTTTACGCGCCAGGAGGTGGTGAGGGCATCGACGATGGGTCGTATACCCCACACAAAATAGTATCATACCACTTACCGTGTACTATAACCTTCCATAGACGTCGTATGGTATAATATTATCGGCGGGTATATGCGGGCGAGTTGGAGGTGCAATACGGCATCACCCTTTGCGTTCTTCACTCCCTCATAAAGCTCGTACTCCGTTCCTTTCGTCTTGCACTTCTCAAACCGACGTGCTGCACCATTTTCATTCCAAATCGTCCACAATTTACAAAAAACTTCGCTTCTTTTCTCACCGCGACTACGACGACTTTGCTCGTCGCCACAACAACAACAACAACAACAACAACAACAGCAGCAGCAGTCAAGTGAGCGCACAGACGACGTCGTTAAATTTATCTCTAAATGTTCATTTCTATGCGTACCTGCAGCTTGCTGCTCTCCTTCTGCATTGACGGTAGTTATTATGAGCATTGCGGTGGATCACCGCCATCGACATGTTTTCTTAATTTCTTTTAATTGAAGCCACGCTGAACCTTGTCCTAGCCTTTCCAAGTCATTTCCCTGAGTACGTGATTAATTTTCGAAACACCTCGCGATAAAATTTTCGTTAGCGTTTCGCTCAACCGTCCAGCACGTAGCAAAGTATATTAAGTTATTTATTCTTCCAACTTTTTCATCGTACCAACGTAAAGCTGCAAGTTGCGAGCCACAAGGGTCGTCGACTTTTCATCTTGACACCCCGTTCTGAATCGACTGGTTCATCGAATAAATCAGCTCTTGAAAAAGTTTGCTCGCTAGAAGAAGGGCGACGATGGTAATTAGCAGCAGCAGCCTTAATAGCATAACCGTCTTAGTGTCGACTCCATATAACCACTAGTGAACGACAGTACAAAGGCCAAAAACATGTCAACCATGTCACCTTAATCGTTGGTAATTTTCGACGTTGCTGTTTTACTAAAAAATAATTACTCTAAATAGCACGGACAATTGACCAGTATCGTACGCTTTGAGCGGTAACCTTTTACTTGCGCTCATTACGTATACGTATAAGAAGAGAGAGAAGAAATTGTCCATCTGACGATGAATTTTCCCCACCTATACTTCTTTTTCGTCGCCACCTCGTCCCGCTCCACGCACCTTATTTACTCACACCGCTTCCGTCATTCAACATTTCTTCTCTCTCTCTCACTCTTTCTCTCTCTCTCACTCTTTCACCGGCCCAGTGCGGTGATGAAGGGGTACCGGACGTAAAAAAGTTATTCAACTTGCACGAAAACTCGCGGCATTCGGTTCACAGCTCGACCTTGAATGATGATAAAAACGTATACGCGTATATACGGCCAACGGTACACGTTCGTATTGTGCTCGTACATGTGCATTTGTGCGCGTGCGACTACGATCCTCTGCTTTGCTTCTTTCTCGTCTCATCTGTATCGAATATTTCACACTAACTTACGCATGCACATGTACACCGCGGAAGAGTTCATCGCGTAGAAGGCTAATCGCGTCGACAATCTGGGAGCAGCGACCAAAAGATGAAGAGAAACCTGCACATGTACCCGCTTTTTTCATCGAATTCCTATACTGTACCGAAAAATCCGAATTCACGAAACGTGATTTTCGTAAAATTACGTAACAATACACGAGAGGTGGACGGTCCGAGCGACGCGTATTTTATAACGCGTTCGTTGAACCAAACTTTGCAGATACAGGTTTTCAACATACGCGAAGAGTAGGCATAGATAGCAAAGGGGACCGTAATTTCAATTTTTTAACGAACGGGTGAGTAATCGCTATTATTACTTTGTTTTGTAGAAGGTCATTCCGAACTAGACTGGATTTGAAATTTTTACCTTCAAATAGAGCAAAAAAGAGGGCAAGGATGATACAGAAAAATTCAAAAAAATAATTTCAACAAAGTCAAAAAAAAACTAAGATTTCATTTATTTATTTTCAAGGAGTAAAAAAATTTAGAGTGCCTGTTTACGTTATTTTTTTTTAAATTTTTGCTTTCGAAAAAAAAAGCTTTTTACCCAATCTTGAAAACATGAAAAAATTAGCANAAAACTTGAAAAAATTAGCAAAATTTTCATTTTTTACAAATACGGAAAAATTTTGGTTTTTATCAGAAATTTCCAACTTGAAAGTTTCAATTTTCAAACATGATTTTAATATTTGAAAAGCTAATCAATAGTTTTTCAAAAATTCCAAAATTTTACGATTTTTGAAAAATTTAAATCATTTTTAAAATTTTGTCGAGCATTATGAGCGCAGCTCTCCATTACACGAACAAGGAAAACTGGAAATTGAAATTGAAGTATTCTTGTTTCCTGAATTTTTTTGTCATAAAGTTGGGATTTTTTAGAATTTTCGCTGAATTCAAAAAATTAAGAAAACTGATTGTTGACGTATTTTTGAAAATTTAATTGGCAAAACTTTCATCTTTAAAAAATCATTTCACTTCTTCCGTCCTCCCCCAAGAAATTGTGAACTTTTGTACCAAAATTTTCTGTGTTTTTTTTTTTTTTAAATTACCATTTTTGAAATGAATTTTCTTCTTGAAAGAGAAGATGAAAGGAGAATTTTTTTTCCATCAAAAAATGATTTTTCAATCTCCATTCTGTTCTATTCTCAATATGGAAACCAAGAAACAAAATAAAAAATCAAACAGCTCCAACGTTACAAACTGACAATTACTTATCAACCTCGAAATAGGTACTTCTGACCTGTTGTTAGAGCACACGATCTACGACGGGGTCACCCGATTACCTTTCTTTATCCGCTCATTCCATCGCAGATACTCTGCACAGTCGAGTTCACCGTTGCCTCCACATTTTAATGAAAACAGAGCAAAGTTACTTTGTCTTCACCAGCATTATTAAACCGGCGACCGTACCTCTATCCTGAGTCCGCTCGTAACTTTAGCACATGCAGCTTAATGTGTACAGCTCATGGACCCGCTTCGAAATCTTTTTTTACCTCTCTAGTCGCCGGGTCGGAATCGCAAACGCGCCAAGTACACACACGGTCGATGATCCCGCATTAATAAAACGATACCGTTTTCTAGCAGTATCCGCTTTAAAATACTTCTTCTCTCAGTATTGCTCACGCCTCGCAAATAAACGTAGTTACTGTACTCGTACCTACATCGTATTATATACGCACATATACGTAAATTACGTATAAATATCTCCGGTCTTCTATATACGTATATAATGTAACGTACACAAACAGCTAAACTGAGCGCAACGACACGATGGAACGGCCAGCGTTATACCGATATAAATTACGCTTTTAAAACCACCGAAAATTTTCCCTCTTTTGGTACCGCCACATCGTTTTTGTTGATATTGTTGTTGTTGTTAGTGCTTCACTCGTTCGTTCGTATGTACGGTAAACCGTATCATACATTATAATGGCTCGCTTCATCTCCTCACGTAATATTTACCTTCTCCGTTCAACAATTTATTCGCATTCTAAGTATTATAATATACTTTGAGCATGTGCCAATGTTCTCCAGTACCAACGGACGCGTGTGCTTGAAAGGTGAGAGCGCACCTTACATCGGGTCCAAAAAAATTAAATGCAAATTCTAACCAACGCTCGACTCAATTTCCACACCACCCAGCAAAGTACTTGAGATGAATATAGGAGTATGGGAGTTTTCAAAAATGTTTCCGCGCATTCGTAATTTTCCGATTATTATTAGGCTTTAATTTTTGATTTAAAATTGGCGGTGATTGCGTTTGATTAATCAATTTTGTAAATTTTTACGCTCCTTTCGTCACACTTTACTGCATATTCATACGCAGAATTACCATTTAATTAATCTGTCGCATATTAAACCGCAAGATATCCAAATACAAATTCAAATTTCGATGTCTTGGAACAAAAGCCTCAATTCACGATAGTCGTCTACGTAATATCAGTTTATTGTCTCAACTTACCTGAGTATAGCACCAATTTTCGGCGACTGGTGTGTTGTTATCGTTGGGCGAAGGGCTGGGCACTCTGGTAGGCGCGGCGGCGGACATGCTATTCGAACTGGAGCCAGCCGCCACCCTCACCGGACCATTCTGACCCGATGAGCCAGAGCAGTCGCTCACCACTGGCACCCTGTTGACAGAAAAAAAAAAATCACAAAATTAATACCGTCGCTTATTACAGAATGAATATTATACTAAAACCGACAGAATCTCCGATTACATAATCGCGTCTGCAAATAGCAATTTTACCCCATCTATTATCGCTATTATTTATCAGAATACACACAATGCAAACCCAAGCTGTGAAAATTATTACGGTATATTACGACCCGCATCAGCAAACAAAACGGTTCGAATCGAGATTCGCAAAGACGAATTTCAACAAGATCTACGTATGTACTTAGTACTCTTCGTCGCACACCAAGTTCATTTGTCTCGTTAAAGAGTATCGAAATTACACACATAGTTCACCTTATAGAGCGCTGCTGCCTTCACTTGGCAGCTGCTGCTAACTGCATCTATACGAGTACACTATATACTGTTTTACACGGTGTTTTCGTTTCTTTCCTTTTTTTTTTTTTTTGAAAGGTCAATGCACACAGAACGCCAGCAACGCGAGAGAATACCAAACGAGATGGTATATAAAAGAGCGCTCGCGGTAATCGAGACATTAAAATAAATCTTCTCCGTTTCGCTACTTTCTTACTCTTCTTTTTTTTCATTATTTATACACCGCGAAAAAAGGTGCAACGATAGTTAGGGTGAGAAATTTCAATTTCGAAAATCGCGCGTAATTTGCGACGTTGTTGGCTACCCTCCTCCTCCTCCTCCACCATATTTCTGTTCTACTCGTTACGTCGTCGTGGAGTGTAAAATTTTCCTTATATCGCGTATTTCTCAAACTATCAAACCCCGTTAGTTAAATATATCGATAAATTTTCAATTTTCAAGTACCAGCGGAAGAAGTGTGGGAGAAGCGATATTCAAGAGGGGCGAGAAGAGGGAAACGGGATTTGAAAAATATTTACATCGAAACACAACCTTGAGGATTTTGTTTTGACATCGAAAAATTTTCAACTTTCACATAATGAATATAAATACGATGTATTTTTTTCAATCATTAAATTTCAAAAAATGTTACGTAATTTTTTTGAAATTCTCAAAACTAAAAAATCTTTATAAAAGGAATTTCAATTTTTCCACACTAGAATCCCACGCCAAACTACGAAAAAAAACACCCAGTTAAAGGAAAACGGAACACCGACGAAGGGAAAGGAGGCCAAGAGAAGGCATCGCACCCATCACAGAATTCTGCGAACTGTACTGTAAAATCTTTGCATACCGAAACAACGTAACCTCAAATCGATAAAAATCGAGCGCCTATTTTTTTCCTTTTGTCATCAGAGTTTTAAAAAAAAAGTAAAGAATGGTTGCTGGGCCGTTAAGATCGTATACTTTACCCTTTAGCTTGATCGTAGGAAAATTGATTTATCATGTTCGTTACGAAGTGTTTCGATTTAGCGTTAAAAATAATAAAAACTCATTTTCTCGCTCTCGGGGATTCTTTCGGATACTTCATTACAGTGGAGCGAGGGGGAGCTAAACGTCGAATTCAAAAACTTCAATTCCAATATCCCTCGTTAGTTGAAACTTTTCTCTTTGAAAGCTATCCATTTTAGGAATATAATGTACGTTGAAAATTCTACAATTCCGCGTCGAATAGCGCAACTGAAATTTACTGTCGAGACTGATACAATTTGGAGCGGCGGCACAAATGGAAAAACTCATTTAAAAATTCAAGGATAAACGCAACCTGTGTGTAATAATTCAACAAAAAGATACACGTAATTGACACAGCGTTTTACACGTACACACATACATCTACGTACATAAAGTTTCATTTTGCCAACGAAGTTTGGGAATTTCGTATGCCCATCAGCGGATGAATCCGGGTGGGTGAAATTTTTCGCTAAAAGTTCCAACATGGTTGATGCCGAACAACGGATTGAAACGTGCCCACGAACATGTAATTGAGAATCGTAGTTAGACTTATTATTACCCAGCTACATACATTTCGCCTATACATATACTCGTCGATAGGTTAGAAATTTTTCACACTGGTCGATGGGTCGTTTAGCGAACACTATTTCTTTGTAGAAGAGCGCACTGGCACCACGGCGCGAGTTCATTAACGGTACGTGCGATGAAAGCGGTCAAAATCCGATAGAATTGCCATTTATGCGGAAGGGCGATGCAGCAGAAAATCAGAGCACCGGTCTCTTCGGGCACTGCCCATTTGACCGAACGGCCCGGCGGCCGCGGTCGTCCAGTAACCCGTCGTACCATCATCATCTACATCATCATCATCATCACCATCCACGACGGACGACCGTTCAGGACGTATGTAACGCATACCCGGTGTCCTGAACCCATTAGCAACACATACGTACACGACGAATTCGAATCGAGTATACGTAAAAGCAACGGTATAAGGGGGAAGAATTCTCTCCTATGCAACGAGCGCCGTCGATGCCGACGACCACAAAACACGCACAAGTCAATGACCTCTGTACGTCGTTACACTATCTGCGATAACTCCTAGAACTACATATCTGTGCGCTTGAAAATAATAATGAACAGATTGCATTTCGAAAGAAACGCAAACCATCGAATACACACAAAACTGACCTCTTCGTGTCTTCGTTGAGTATAAATGCGAACGATGCCCTAGTATAATTTTTCCCTGTTCTAAAACGAGCTCGACTATGAGAGGTGCATTCTAGTATCTCTTGACTTCGAGCGGGCAAGCGTACGTCTCGCCGCAGCCACACTCGTCGCCGTGTTCCATATAACCTCGTTACCGTTTGCTCGCCCATTTATCTTGCGGTTCTTTCCATCAATTTGCAAATCATTTCCGTACACTCTATCACGACTCTATTTATTTCCCTTCTGCTTACCGCTTTTTCACCTCCCACGTATACAATATACATAAACGAACGTTGAAAAAATAAAAATCTACTACTGCTCGTACTATTTGCCATACAAGTATGTATATTATTCAGGCTGTCTGTTAGTGAGTGTGTGTTTTGATGCTTCTTCTTCGCTTCAATTTCCTCTCAACTTATTCCATTTTTTAATGGCGAAGTGCACTGGCATTCCAGTATACAGAATGGATACGTACACGGTGCACATTTAAATAATCCTATGGCAGGTACCTACGTACGAACGAATAAGGAATGGAGTCATTTTTCATCCTTTTTACAGATGTTACACTCGAGAGCGTTGTACTTGCTTTCCTTTTCCAGCGTTTTTCTCTTTTTGCTGCTGCCACATGATACATGGTGATACAACGCTCACACGAATGGTCGTAATATGGCGACGACGACGACTCGACGACCCGACGTCACGCCAAGTAAACGCAAATGATTCAACGACTTGAATCAACCATCAACCCCTTTATTCTTTTTTCAACACTTGTACGAGTACGAAAATACGCGTACGTATCAACAACACTGAACTCTTATTTCACATCCGGTACATGTACCTATGGCACTTCAGTGTACACGTATATCTTTCAAATATGTGGTAAGGAAAAAAATCGTCGAACTCATCAACTAAACTGGTTCCAAGGAAGGTCACGTTTTTTGAGGATATTTATAAAATTCTGTTAAAAGTTTTTCATTAAAGAAATCAATTCTGAATTTTAAAAAAACTATGACTAAAAATTCTCAAGAAATAAAAAAATCATTCTAAATCTAGAATAAAATGATGCTAAAAAAAAGTAGATGCCCAAAAATTTTCAGATATGAGCGGAAAAAATTGGAATTAATAATACTTATAATTTTTAGAAAAGCAATAGCGTATTCTTGAAAAAATACTTATAATATAAAATTTTGAGAAAAGATGCAAAAAAAATAAAATAAAGTTCAATTTAAGAGAAAAGAATTGAAAAAAATTGAAACTCGTAAAATACAAAAAATCTACTACTTTTTTTGCAGACAAAATTCATCTTCACCAGAACAAAATCATCGAAATTGCCAACCATATAAACCTCAAATTCGTCATTCGTCAAAACCATGTACAGACCTATGCACCAGATAGGTGTCGCCAAAATGACCTCCGTCAATCGCAGTCCACTTAACAGAGATACACTTACACTATACTACCGTCCTCGATGATAATTTTCACAAAAAAGCAAAAAAAAAACATGTCACGGTCANGTCCTTTGCAGCACCTTCCCGTAATCTTTTGCCAACGCACAAATGCTCACTTGATTGTCACGACCCCAACCCCCGACTCCACATGGACCGAAAAAAAGAGCAAATCTATCTATCTCGATTCTACGGATTTTCACACATGGTAATCTGATCAAATGACGGTACGCTGATGAAAAGAAGTAGGAAATACACCAGCCTCCACTATCTTCTTCGCCAATCGGACCAGCGACGGCTCTCTTCTCGTCGCATCCAGAAATCCCGCCATGTGCATTGAACACGAGTACGCGCTACACATATTACCTGAAAATATGCATACTTACAGCTACACTATACGTATACATTTATGTTGGCCAATGCAGTTGTAGTAGTTGCAAGTACGTCCACGTATGTATTAGTAAACACGAAGCAGTACACAAATTCAACGCAGCCACAAGCTGATTCACCTGTCGGCGGCGATCACGATGGCGGCGGCCGGTTCCTTCGATGGTCATTCACACGCGAAACAGGCGAAGTCGACGGCGGCGCAGTGCAGCGGTCTCTTCGTCACCGGTTTACACGCATATACCAATCGTACGCAACGCAACGCAACTCCCCCCTTCTTACTGGTTCATCATATCATTTACGCCATACTTACTTCTTCCGTAGCTTCCTCTTTCGTTCTTTTCCTCTTTTTTTCTTATTTCTCTGTCGCTCTCTGTTACACATGGTATATTTTCTTTTTATTTACTTTTTTCAATTGATAAATTACCTACCTATCTACAACTGCAATGGGTTCTTTTCGATTTAATTACACTCTTGTATTGAGAGTAGTTTTTTTGAAATCAATTTCACTGTAAAATTTTCAATTGATTTTGATGCATTAATCTACACATTTTTCTTTTGACCTCTTCAGAGCAGATGACATCATTTCTTTGTCTTCTCGCGATCTTTGTTTTCTGACGGAAACGACCGGCTTAACGTCTGTGAGTACAAACTTACCGATTCACGTAATATCTTCGTACGTATTTATCTACTCTTCTACTAGGTATGAAATTTTAATTTCGTAACAAACCTTCCTCTTTGCTCGGCACAACGATGCTTCTTCTTCGCGGCTTTGATCTGACATTCGGTTGTATAACTTTTCAAGGGTACGAGTACGTGTATTTCACGCTAAGAACACGTTGCTTATTCTACTAGCTATCGACCCTCTGAAATGTACTATATCAGCTCTATGTACACATGAAACGCGCGTAAGTCTATACGTATTACGCGCACAACACACACACACCGTGTAATTATATTATCTGGCTTCATCACTTTATCGTTCCTACGCTACTTTGTCCGACGGACGCGAAAAAGGCGCGAGGTTTTTTCCTGCTTTCGTACAGTAATTTTTGGCATTCATTCCAAGGTAAAGGAGACCTCTGACGGCGAATCATTGGCATACTCGGGCTATGTCAGAAACCACACAAAAACTGGCCCTAATTAGCTCTCAAACTCAATTTTTTTTAAACTCGATTTCTAAGTAAAATACTTTTGATGAGTATTCAGAATTCAAGGTTTTTCACTTTTCAGTATTTAAACTGAAAAAAGTAGAATGTAAAATTGTGTGAAAAAAATTATCCTCCAAAATTCTCGTCCACTGCAGAAGAATCTTTTTTTTCCTCTTCTGTTCTTTCCATTTCATCCAAAAACCACTACGTATTTTACTTTTTCATCAAATACAAAGAGCAAACCATTGCTATACTGTCGAACNCTCAGCAATTAGGTTTTTTTTTTTTTATTTTTTGCTAAAATACCGAAAAAAGAGTCTTTCATCCCCACTTATTTTTCACTAAAAATTCGCAATTTTTTTGCAAAAAATATAAAACGCATTTCTCTTCAAGAAAAAAAAAACAGTTCGAATAAAGAAAAATTCTAGCTTCGTTTTAAACTTCGAACGACCGTTAAACGCAAAATTCTGAGGGAGGATGTCTCGTCTCGTACGACATCGAACAAGAGACGAATCCAGACCGGAGCCAGGTGTTCATGGTCTGACGATACAGGGCTCTGAACCAACACAAGGATACGTGGAGGGCCGTCTGCGAGAGGTCGTTGGCTTCGCGGTGCGGTATATCGCACCATCCGCATGTCATGCTAAATACTAACTCAAATACGTCGTCCTTGTCATCTTTGGATTAGTTTTGAAGAATACCACAATCCTTTTTTATTTTATCGGTTCGATTATGCTACCAAACATAGGAGTAAATCAGTCAAAAAAAAAATAAAAATAAGAGAGGTCAGCCACTTTTGCTGATCAACTGAAGACCAAAAAAAGAAGCCAATCGCACTATTTCGATTCACTCATCCTATATACATTGTAATTCAAACTTCAACGAACTCCAGATTCACGCTTGGTCTGCCAAATATACACGAAAATTTTCTGTAACTACTTAATTAGTCATCTACAAAATCACATACATCACATAACCTCTAACGAATGTATTCGTATTGTACGTAAATGAAAACACATCGTACACGACCTTATCAGAAAAACGTAAAAAATACAAAAACTCGCCTTAGCAATGAAAATTCCTACGACGAACAATATCGAACGCGTAACAATCGTGGATTTATAGCTGGCCATAAACGAGCTTTGAAATCTTCAAAAAATCTGCTCTCCTTGGCTAGCCATTGCACCAGCACCACATCGGTTATAATTTCGCAACACAGCACAGTGGCAATATACATACTCTTATATGTATCCACAAAGCCAGGTCCGCCATCGCTGCTTCTTCCAACACAGCGCAGAGGTCACTGTCCAGCTCGAACCCCCTTTAATCAGAAATCGCCATAAATTCGTGGCCGAGTGCGTTCAGCGACCGGTGCCCTGTGCTCAT